>JAWWLR010000092.1:23663049-23674264 GCA_035041075.1 Acraspis erinacei | reverse complement strand
AATATGTATGAAAAATAAGAAAAAAATTGGAACAACCGAGTAAAAAAGCAACTATATTCTCATCTATCTAGAGCGTTGTGTTTTAAATTCTTCAAATATTTATTTATCAAATGTTCTTTACTCAAGCAAGTAGTGACATGAAATTTTATCAGTGATAGACAAAAGTTTCATGGAAATTATATTTTCTTAGACTAGTAACTAAAGAAACTGAGTTTCTGTTGCTATATTTATGTGTACACACAGAAAAATGTGAGCGGTTAAATTTGCTATTTTATTGTGCATCACTTAAACTCTGAAGGCATTTTTCTTGGGATTCATTTAAATGTACTGTTTTACATTGTAACATGTGCAAGGAAAATAGTTTATCCCTTACTTTTTTTCCTCTTGTAGAAACTTTTCCTTGAGAGAAAATCGAGGAATGTATGGGCGCTCCATTTAAAATAAAATAAAGAAAACCTTTTTTTATAAATATTCCTTGTCTTAAAAATTCATGTTATTATTTTGTATTAACACTGCTTTTATTAATTGTTTAGAGTTAAAAAGAAACATTATAAAAGGGACCATTTTTAATTATTTTTAATTCACTCTTATAAATGTTGAAACTCGAATAAATTGATAGAATATAATTATTATTGAAATCCTTGGGGTCTAACAATAGCATTATATTACTACTTACAATATGGCAATAATAAGTCTGATAATATTGTTCCACTTCTACTTATAAAATCCATAAGGTTATGAGATGAATTACTATTTTTTGAGATTGCAAAATTTCATATTAAAAGTAACGGCAATTAGTTTTTAAATAAATAATTTACGATTTAAATATTTTAAATTGTCTGGATTCAATTTTAGTCAGTTTTGAAATTAATAATTGTAGATCTAAATATTCTATATTACTTATATTCGATAGGTACAATTAGGTACGTAGGTACAATTAAATACCTGCGGAATAAATTCAAAACAATAAAACATTGGGTCATGCTGTATTCTATAATTCTGATTTATTTTAAGCGTTTTTCAAACAAATAAATAATTTTATGATTTTACAAAAAAATTTCTAATCAATCTGAGTGTAAAATCATATTTTTCTATAATTAATAATGGAAAGTACAAGAAAGCAATGAAAAAGCTCTGAATGAAAGTTCTGACTTTAAAAGATTTCATTTATATTCACAAAAAATTTTTCTTGCGAATAAAATTTTATTACTCTACGAATTAAATAAATGAGTTGCTATTAATATTTAAAATGGAAAAGAAATACATTTTATTTAAAAGGGCAAGAATATTGTTTCATTGACGCTTTTTCTTGTACGAAATACAATAATTGGAGCAAATGATTGAAGTTCAAAATTGAAAATGAAAGAAAGGCAGCATTTTTTATAAATATTGCGTTGCTCTAAAAATAAATCTTAATATTTTTAATTAAGACGCCCTTAATTAATTTTCAGAGTAGACAGGAAAAATGATCAAACTTTCAGTTTCTAATCATTTGTTATCAATTATTCTTTATTTTAAAATTAGTATAAACGGATTGAATTTTTAAAATTGTTTTTATTGATTAAAAAATTACTTTTTGCGTCCATTTTTTTTGTATTTTTCAGGAGGATATCGAGTTTCAAGGAAAAAACTTTCTGTACTGAAATCCCGTAGTGTCTGACAGTAGCGTTCTATTTCTTCTTTCAATGTTGGAACAACGCGTCTAACAATATTGTTTAATTTCTACTTATAAAGTGTATAAGAATATAAGATGCTATAAGATTGCATTGTTTTAATTTTAAAATTTCACATTGAAAGCCTTGGTAGTAAAATTTGTTAGTTTCTTAAAAAAGGAAATCAAATTGAAAAACTTAATAGTTGAACAATTTTGAGCTTAAAGTATTTTAATTGAACAATTTCAATTCCTTCAGAATAAATTCAAGGCAATGGAAAATTATTGCAATAATTTTTAGAATCAGGGAATGAAAATTAGGTTATTTCTTATTTGGAAATGACACATCTCAAAAAAATGTACCCCAGTTCGGAAAATATTCAGTAATTCTGAAAGTTATTAACATTCTGATCTGAAATTTTTTCTCCTATATTCCAACCCTGTTTTATTGTTATAATGCATCATAGTAGCCGAATTTTTATTTGTTTCTAGTGAAAGAAATTATTCAAAAAATGTAGATTTTTCACTTTTTTATTAATTATAACTTTTTCAATCCATAAAATTTTAAGCTAAAACTTAAAGTAACTAAAGCCAAAAGTAACAGAATTATTGAATTTTTCAGAAAGAATATTTTTTTGGATGAATGAAGTGCACAATTATCGAAACTTACATACGAAACATTGAAAAAGGTCTGGGGTCTTTTGGACCCCCGGTGCCAATTAAGAGTTACAAAATTGGAATCATACTTTAAAAATCTTGTTTTGAATTTTTCGTAGTTCAATTTTTTGTTATACCTTGAGATTTTTCAATCTTTGGTTGGAGGTTAAAAAAACATTTTGAAATTGAAAAATATTTCATTAGAAAATTTTAGGAATTAATAATAATTATATAGGATGTGTTCAAAATTATATGATATGAAACTGAATACTTCAATATTGTGATGTTAAAAATAAAGAAAATCGAAATTGAACTCTCTGAAATTGATACCGCAATAATGGAATCATTTCTTTAATTTTAAAAAGTTACTATTTTAGAGTTCTAAGTTTTCGCGCTGAACGTTAAATATTGAATTTTTCCTTTTCATGACTCTTAATTTTTTAATCGAAATTGATTTATTTTCATTTTTATTGTTTTCAGTTGAAAATGAATATTTATATTTCATGTTTTTTAGAATAATTTAATTTATTTATGTATTTTAGAAAAATTGGTCTAATCAATCTTATTGTAAAATAAAAATTTCTTAATATTATAGAAATACAAAATTCGAGAATTTTAAAAGATTTGGTTTTAAAAGATTGCACTTACTTTCATACGAAACTTTACTGGCGAATAAAACTTTATTACGATAGGAAGAAAATAAAATGAGAGTTTCTGTTGAGGTTTCGGTGTAAAAAGAAATCCAAACCGTTTTAGGATTGAATGATCTAAGCATTTGGTTTTATTGAAGTTTTTTCTGGCGCGAAATATAACCATGGGAACAGTTATTGAAGGTAAAATTGAAATAAAAGAGAAAAAACATTTTTGTAGAAATATTATCTTTCTTTTTTCATTAATAAATTCTAATTTTTTAACTATTTTTATGGTTAGTTTTCAGTTCTATTTCCGCTTTTAGGGAAAACACTTTTGTCTCGTAATATCGTTCCATTTCTACTATCAAACTTGTAATCCCGCGTCTGGCAGTATCGTTCTATTTCTACTTATAAACTCTACAAGGATATATGATAAATTACAATTTTCTGCAAAATTGCATATTAAAAGCCTTGATAGTCCGTCTTAAATTTAATAACTTTTTATGTTAATACTATAAATTGTTCGCTTTCAATTTTAGTGAGTTTTAATTTTCATGATTTAATGATTAATTAATAAAAATTCTTTAGTTTCAGCTTTAAATGTACAATAAATATGTTAGTTTTTAAATTTGTGAAATCCTGGAATACCAGATTGAAAAACTTGATAGATGTACAATGTTGAGTTTAAAACAATTTTTAGGCCTCCAGAATAAATTAAAAACAATGGGAAATTAATGCAATAATTTTTAGAATCAGGCATTAAAAATCGAAGTTTTCTTTTGATATGTTCTAAAATATTGAGCTTATCAAACCCAAATCTTTAAAAGAAGGTAATTTCGTATGAAAGCGTTTAAAATTGTTCAATTTGAAAATTTGAATTATACTATAGCAATCTTGTCTTGTATTTTTTCCCATTTTTAATGTAATATCTTTAAACTTTCTACCTTTGGTTAGATATTAAAAAAAATTATTAATTTGGTTTGGTTTAATTTTTGAAAAGAATAACTATCAAATTAAAGTTTATACGATATAATGCGATTTAAATTATTTTATTTATTTACATAAAATGATTAAAAAATTTTAAGGGTTAAATGCAAAAAAGTTTTAATATCACAATTTATTATGAGATTACAATTTTGCCGTTTTAAAATAAATATTACGTTCGCTTCAGTTTCAACTTTCTGAAGAAGACATTTTTTTGCTTTTAATGTTTCCTATTTGAAAGTAATTTTGATATTTACGTTTTTTTAGAGTAATGTTATTTATTTTACGATTTTAGACTTTGACTTTAGACTTTGTAAAATCATTTTTTTAATGTTATATCGTTTAAAAATTTTAGAATGTTAAAGATATAATTTAAAAAAATTGCATTTTGTTTAAGAAAAAAGTTGACTTGCGAAGTAAATTCTATTACTCTACATACAAAAATAAAATGCTTTTCTGTTGAGATTTAGGAATAAAAAGAAATCAAAATTTGAGTATTGAATCATCTAAGCGGTTGGGTTCATTGAAGGTTCTGCTGGAATGAAATATAATAATTGGAGTCGGTTCTTTAAATTCAAATTGAAATAACCGATAGCAAATATTTTGTTATAAATATAAAACCCACAAAAAGTCAATATTATTATTTTTCATTAAGAATACCTCTATAACAACACAATTTTTTTCATTTTTTCGGGTGAATATGCGGATTTAAGAAAAACACTTTCTGTGCTGATATCCCTTGGCATCTGATACTAACCTGCCATTTCTACTTTCAATATTGTAAACCCGCTTCTGCAAATATTGTTCCGTTTCTACTTACACCATTTCTAAGGATGTAAGATAAAGCACAATTTTTTAAGCGTATATTTAATCGTATTTTGACAATAGAATATTTCTAATGAATAAAATAATATTTTTTGCTTAAAAATTTGCCATAATGAACAAAATGCAAAAATTGAATGTACAATTCTAAACATTAGAAAAAAATCGCTTTTAAGCAATACGAAAGGAATTTTCAAACTGCCTCCTATTTTTGATGCCAAAATTTCCTAATTAAAAATAATAATTTTGCAAACAATTTTGGATACAAAACCGTTATTATAAAATATTCATGCGAATCGAAAACTAATATATTCTTTGGTTTAATTTAATAAATAAGATATAGATTATAACAAAAAATTACCAAAATCTTACAAATATTCAATTTCGAATTGATATGTATTTGATTTTTTTCTGAATAAACATTCATATATTTTTAGAAAAATTGCATTTGTTGGAAAATATTAATCCTTATGGATAAAAATTCATCCTGTTTGGTTCAAAATGCAACTGCATGGTTGAAAATTGGTCTACCTTGGTCGAATTCAACTTTTTCTGATTTAAAAGTAAACTGTTTGTTATTTAAATATTAACTAGTATATTTTTTGGTGAGTAATCATTTTTTTCTGAAAAAAATAGCAATTAGATTGAAGTTAAACTACTTTGTAAGAAATTCATTTTCTTCATTTGGTTAAAGATTCTTTATTTTAGTCGAAAATTCCTTTTTTTGGTTCGTTAAAAGATCCACAACTCATTTTAAAATTAATCTACTTTGTAAAATATTCAATTTTTTCTTTGTTAAAGATTCAACTATTTTGTTGGAAATTCATGTATTTTGGTAGAAAGCTGATCTTAGTTTTTGAGAATTCATCATTTTGATTGAAGATTTAACTATTTTGTTAAAAATTCGTCTTTTTTTGTTGAATTCAACTATTTTTTATTTCAAATTAAAATCTTTATTATTGAAAAATTAACTAGTACACGTTTTGTTGAGAAATAATTTTTATTTGGTTGAAAAATACACCACTGGGCTTAAAGTTAAAATAATTTATAAAAATTAATTTTTGTTGGTTATAGATAAACTATTTTAGTTCAAAATTGATTTTTTATGCATTTTTTAATTGATATTTTCGAGTTGAAAATTCAAGTATTATGTTAAAAATTTATCTATTTTGTTAGAAAATTAATCTGGTGGGTCACGTAGTATGGAGACGCTCTTTTCTATTAATGTATTGAATTCCTGAAAATAAAACAAAGAATCCAAAGACCAAATTTAGACAACGACCGTAAAATGATCCTATTGAAAATTGAAAACAGATAATTTTTTCCTGAAAAAGAAAAAAAGTTTTGACCAAAATAAAAAGAAAAAGTGGAAAGAAAATGAGGAGGCAACCAAGCAAATCCTCTTTCTGATCTTTTTTAAATTTCTTTTGCCTTTTTTATTTTGACTTTTATCAAATCACATTAAAAAAGATTTGTATGCAATATTCACCAAATATTCCCTTTTATAAATTCAATTCAAAATTGATTAATTGCAACTCTATCATTTTCACCTATATCGATCTTCCTCTTTGACCAGACATAAATTCAACTAGGTTCTGAAACAGGCATGAAAATGTGTTAAATCTTCAGTCAGCTGCCTTTTGAATCGATGGACGCAAAGTGTGGTTAACCTTTTGGTTGAACATTTACGTTGCGCATTAAGCTTCAGAGCTGCACTCGTACGTATTTCGCAGCGGTCTTGCCTGATCTCTCTGCGGGATTTGCAGCGGACATGAAACAGATTTCCTGCGGACATTGAATTCTGAATGTGTGTTAGAAGATTGGTCCGCGGCCATGTAGAAATCAGGGCAGACCGCAGCCGGCAATATCCGTCTGTGGGTGGAAGGTCGTGAAAGTCCAACGCCACTACGGCTGTCACTGGCCCTGTTGGAGCTTTCGAGGCTTCGAGCTTCGAGCTTCGAGCTTCATGCCAGCATCGGTGAGACGAGGAGGCGCGGAGCGTGCACCTTTTCTGTCAGTTAGCTTCGAGCCGCGAATGGAGTAAGCTCGTGATATAGCGGCTCGTCCCGCTAACGCTTCGTCGCGCCTAAGGCCGCGCCGTTGGTGAAATGATCGATTAAAAATCCGAATTACCTGAATTCTCCAAAATAATTCGAAAAGGTTTAGTTTGCGATACGCGCGAAAAAAACAGGTTGTGGGCCCAGGCTGGGTGTTGTAAGTACGCGCGAACTTTCTCCCGCGCGAGGTGTACCGGTTGGAAACTCGAAAGAGTTCGGCTAAAGTATTGGGGTTTATTTTTCAAAGTTGAATCCTCCGGGTGCATTGGAAGAGTCCATGGTCTGATAAATGAAAGAAGAAATCGCTGCTGGGTGAGTTTCTCTTCTCGGTACTTTTACGTCTTCGTGAGATTTTCCACCCGGGCTTAAACTTCAAGAGAGATTAAATGCTTCGCTGAACAGAGAGATTTAAGTGGGATTGGGGACTTAAGTTGGGATTTAGATTGCACGCTTGTTAATTCAATGATCTGGGGAATTCTCGTCTTTTCTTGATATTCGTGTACTTGTCGAAAAAGAAAATTTGAAGAAATGGATTTTGGGGGGAAGATTGCTGTCTAATATAAATAAATTGTCCATGAAAAAATATTTAGAACATCGTTTTTGTTGATTTGATGATAGGAACTGCTAACTTCATTTCAGGTCATTTTTATTTTTATATAAATAAATGTGAATGTGCATCAACCAATCGAATCTTTGCCGGATTTCGTTTTCAATTTATTCGTGTATACTAAAATTTATTAATTCTAAAAGACATTTACTTTAGATAAAAAATTATGCTGTTGAGTATAATTAAATTAAATAAAGATTTATTTAGAAAATCTGTGTCTCAAATCAAATAAAATATGGCAGACTATATGCACGATTAGCTACCATCTGATTCAAGTCAAAGGTGTATGCCCTTCGCAGTCTTACTTTTTTCTGTGATATGTAAAGACTTTTCAAGAACTAAAGTTTATTTATATGTAACTTAGTACAGATTAGAAATAGACAATTAAATTTTTTGTATTGATCAGGGTGAATTAGAAATGCTAAAATTAATCCAATAGTTTAAGAAAAGGGACGAAATTGGTGGATTTCATCTAAAAAAAGTAAAACAAAAAGTTAAGCTCGGTTGGGATGTCTGGGAAATCTTGTAAAGTAAACTTCTTGACAGTTTCAAATTCCCGAAAAATATAATTTTCTATAGAGAAAAGTCTTGAAATGATAAATTTGCACAAATATTAAAACCGCGAATTAAGAAATAATTTAAAGACAATTGCCTAATTAAACAATATCCGACACTGTAAAATTCTGGAATATTCCTGAATTTGAACAATTAAAACAATTATTTTTATTAAATATCATTTATTTATTAACAGTGCAATATTCAAATATTCAAACGATATTTTAAAAGAATAAACGCAAAAAAATTGTACTTTGGGCAACCGAAAAATACCGAAAAGTAAAATGACCGATACTGTAAAATTCCCGAAAAAAACAACATTTTTTAAAAAGAAAATGTAAAAATGATATAATTGCCGAAATTTAAAAATCCGTACTGAATAATTCTCGAGCAATAAAATGTTCGTACAGTTTATATTATTATAGAATTTTAAGATTCTCGGATCATAAAATTCCTGATAGGAACTTCCTGAATTAAAAAATATCTGACACTGTAAAATTCATTAAACTATAAAAGTATCAAAATTTCAATAAATATTATTTTTTTATTATAAACAAAATAATAAAATGTTCAAAAAGTTATTCAAAAAATTATAAAAAGTATTTGATCAAAATATTCCATTATTGCTTTTTTTAATAAATAAATTAAATGTATTGAAAAATAACTTTTTTCATTGTTTAAATTTGTGAATTGTATGGCATTTTTATAAATTGGGGTTTTTTCTATTTATAATATTTCTTTTGAAGAATCGTACAGTTGCGAGAATGTTATTTTTCGTCAATCTTCAATTGACACAATTAAATTTCCGACCGAAAATTGGTTTGTTATTCAATCATATTTGTTCAGTAAAAATACAGTGAAAATTCAGTAAATATCAGTAAAAAATGTATGAATGACATATTTTTATCAAATCTTTTTTTATGTTCTTTTTAAGTTTAAAAAATAATTGTTTGAATTTGAAACAACGATTGAAAACAATTATTTCTCAATACAAGAACTAGATATGCAAATTGAAAGAAACTTTAATTTAAAATTTGTTAAATATATGGTTATTTTAAAGTAAAACAATAATTTAAGAAAAAGCACTGAAATTAAAAAAAATTCTTGGATGAAAATATTTCCTTATGGTATTTTTAATGAATAAATATTATTGATTGAAAATCAATGTTTTTAATCACTTAAGTTCGCGAATTTTCTAGTATTGGATATATTATAATTTGGCAATTTGATAAATTAGGGGATTTTCTATTTGGGATATTTTCTTTTTTTAACAATATCACAGGATCGTGATTTTTATTTTTTGGCATTTTTCGTTCGTCATTTTTTTAAATCAAAATATTTAATTATTGCATTTTTAATAATTCGCCAATTTTCTCTTGGGAATATTATCATTCAGGAATTTCTAAATTCAATTCGGGACTTTTATATTTAGACAATCTTACAATTTCGGGAACTTTCTGTTTGCAATATCTTTTTTTCTTTAAAAATTGTACAGCTTAGGGAATTGCATAATGTCGGAAATTTTAATTTTAGTCATTTTTCGTTCGTCCCAAACTGGTAATATATTATGATTTCTTTTTTATATTACAAATTCAAAAAGAATTCCAATTATTTAAGAACTTTTGGCGAATTTTTTAATTCATACTTTTTTTAACAAACAATAATGAAAAATTAAGAATTCAGATATGATCTTTTGCATATTATTTTTGTTTGAATTTGTTGAACAACATATTTTTTTGGTTTGAGTTAAATGCACACTTTTTGGGGATATTTCGAATCTGAGATATTTTAGCATAAACCAATGCAAGACGTTATTATTTTGCTTTTGTGGAAACAAATTTGATTGTTGGCCTTCAATCGTTTTAAAATCACAACACAAGTAAAAAATTTCAAAATTCCGAAAGCTCGAATAAATTCTTGTTTTCCGAAAAAGGAAAATCAAAACATATTTTTTTATTTCCAGCTAAAGAAATTAAGGTTCGAGGTATTGAATTTAAAAAAAAATGCATATTACTCGAGACCAAAAACATTTATTTATTTATATTTTTGTATTATTATTCACTAGAAAAAACTGTTCATATAAAGAATTAGCCATAATTTTGAACAAATAGGAATTATTGTTTGACTTTCTTAATAAAAGAAGAGAACGGTAGATATTAATCGATTTAAAAAAAAAGCTTTTCGAATGCCAATCCACAAATATTTTTCCCTCGGCTCAAATGAATAAGTCTTCTTTTTCGTCTAATTTTTCAATAAAATGAAAACTTGCGTTAACTATTTCTGTATATGGTTAAAAACATTTCATTAACTTTAATATAAAAATTATAACTTAAGTACAATTGAAGCTCGGAAATACTCACGTAACCATTTTTTAATGGAAATTTGAAATAAAAATTTTATTATGGTAATTTAAAAATGAGTTTTGCCTATAATTAAACTGAAAAATGTGCAAGAAAGTCCCTCATTATAGACAATAATTCGCTTAAAAGTTAAAAGCTTTAAAAATAAAATTAATTTATAAATACTTCACAATCATAACATTTCTTCGAATTCTTCTTACAGTAACTTGAGACATTTTCGAAAAATAAAATTTAGTCTAACTGATACTTTAAATTGAAAATATGTTAAAACTTTTACAACATGGAGCTTGAAAGCTCTGAATTTGCTGCTTAAATGTAGGGCATTCTAGAATCCATTATGGTTCCTCGTTCGTTAGCTAAAACTTTCTCGAGCTAATTTCCAGAAAATCTGACTTTATTTCGCCCTTCGCAACTGCAGAGCTGTTTAAAAAAGCAAAAAAATAATTTTTTTCACAAACCATTTTCCTATTTCAGGAGTGATTAAAACATTCGTCTTAGAATTACAGAAATAATACAAGAGTAATTTATAAATTTTTTAATACATACTTTTAGTCCAGGAGCTGGGTAGGATCCCGTATGCATTAAAGAGGTAAAGTATAAAAATATGTAGTCTTATGCATTTTGACCCGCTGAATCCAATGGTAGCGGTTAATTTTGCGATAAGTGTTTGAAACTTTGAATGTTAATAATTTTTGATCTATTGCATATTTTGAAAAAAATAAAGAATCAACTTATTCTTTAAGTCTTCTTCTACCTATTAATCATAAGGAATGTCGGATTAACCAGTGGGAAGCCATTGTTATTGATATTTAGAAATAGCGTTTTTTGGCGCGCGACAGCGCAGCGGCGCGGTGTGAGTGACTGCTTGGCGCTCGAGCTCGTGCTGGCGA
>JAWWLR010000092.1:23618603-23630008 GCA_035041075.1 Acraspis erinacei | reverse complement strand
ATTTGAAATTATAAACATTTTTGTTCTTATTGCGCTTAATTAAAAACGTTAACTTCACTCAGTTTTTTTATTTTTGTATTTTTGTAATGAGTATTTCTAAAATTATGGTTCACAAAAGAGTACTGTATTTGTTTAGCAAATTAGGTCTACACATATTAATTGTTTGGTTTAGTATTTCTACCATATAATATAAAGGCATCTATATTGGAGGGTACAGAGAGTAATTTGCGACAAATGTTGTTCTTCTCTTTTTAATCGAGGATTAGACTATTTGTTATGCCAGAAAACGGCCACCAGAGTAGAGACGGCCAAGCTTTCTATGGCCATTGCAACCCGCTACAATATTTACTTTGCAAAGTGCTAAATGATAAGTATAGCCTCGAAGCTTGCGAGGCGCAGTTAATCAGAAAGTTGAACGTATTACCCAAATTTTTTCATTTGAAATGGTAGAAAATAGTTCCAGACAAATTTAGTGTTTCCATACTAGGTACAGCACTTACTCGCCTTACACTCAAAAGGCAGGTTTCTACAACCTTAGTTGTATAAATTGGGCTAGTACGTGAAACTTCCTGGCGAAAAGTGTCTTTCACGTTTGACCTTTCAATATAGATGCCTTTAGATTATGTAGTAAAAATATTCCATCAAACAATTTATCAGTGCTCACGTAATTTGTCAGGTTTTTGAACCGTTTTATTTGAAGCACCTTAACTGGTGGGGCAGTATTGAAGTTTCAACCTCACCTCCATCGCATAGTCTGCAGGATTGTGATATTTTGGACAGGTGAGACCAGCACTGCTAAAGAAGCTAACTATCTGCATAGGATCTCCTTGGTAGACAGAAAGACCTTCAGCAATTAGATAAACATGATCAAATAATTCATAAATAGCACTGCTAGGTTGGTGAATAGTACAGACGATAGTTCTATTATTCTTTGCCAATTTTTTCAAAACTTTTACACATTGCATCGCTGCAACTATGTCCAATCCAGTTGTTGGTTCATCCAGGAAAATTACTAGAGGATTATTGATCAGCTCTAGAGCTATACTGAACCTCTTTCTTTGTCCTCCACTTAGATTGCCGCAAGGTGTCCCTTTATTCTTTATAAGATCCAAAGAATTTAATAGTTCATCCATTGTTTCCTGTTTCGCCCTGCGATCCATATTGCTACTCATCTTTAGCTCTGCCGCGAAATTCATTGTTTCCTGGACAGTGAAAAAAGCGTGAAGGGCATCTTCTTGTTGGATGTATCGAGAGTACTTTTTGAAGTTTTGCCAATTTAGCTCATCACTTTCGGTCCGGTAGGTGATCTTCCCTTCGAAATTTCTTTGGAAGCCAGTCAAGGTGTTGAGCAATGTAGTTTTACCGGAACCAGATGGACCCATTACTGCTGTTAACTCTCCAGATTTGAATAAACCACTCACACCGTGCAGAATTTGCTTCTTTTCACTTCGGAAGCCTGTGAATCGACTGAGAGTACATCTTACTTTTTGAAAGTCAATGTCGATTGACTGAAAGTTTGGTGATTCAGACTGTGACATTTTGCTAGTTATTTTCTTATTATTTCGTTTGAAGATTTGTACAGCTGAGTTAATAGGCCATCGGTGTTATAATCATACTTGGACCTGTAAAAATTGGATTGATGTAACGCATTTTATAAACTATGGGCATTTTTAGGTTTTACAAACTATTTCCTACTTGAAGAATTTGTCCTAAATGTCGTATAATTTGCATAAAACTGACCTATAAGCACTCTAGTTTCGATAAAAATTATAAAACAGTCTCGAGGGGTTAGTCAGTCCTAAACTATAGTGTATACTCCTTCATAAAAAAAATTAAAAATCTATGACTGACTCGGGAAAACATATGTTTATGAAATGATCTATTGTTGACTGGCGGAATGCAAAAAGCAAAACCTTGTAAGCAACATCGCGAAAAATTTTCCTTCTATGCTTCTCAGGATGTCGATTTTTTATCGTGCTTCCATCATTTTGGACGCAAGTTCAAACTACATTTTAGGCCTCATTTGGATTGAAATCATAATTCATGGATTTTTGTAAACATAACTCAATTGACATTTGATGAACAATGTATGAAAACGTATAATTTGTATACTTAAACAATTTTGAAATAATAGTATTTTATTTTAAAAGGTAAATAAACTTTAATTAGTCGAAAAATTAAAAGTATATTCGAACGGAAATAAAAAACCTACAAAAACGTGTACTTTAACCTTCGTTGTTGTTAAAATCTCGGACATATTATTAAGTCAGCAAAAATTATTTTCAAGAGAAAAATTGTATTTTAGATTTCGTGCATTTGGTTAAAAAGAACACTTTTTTCTTGAAAATTCTTATTTTCGCGTTGAATATTCAACAGTTGTTAAAAGTGTAATCTTTTTTGGCTTGAAACGTAAAACAATCTCGTGACAAATTCAATCTGGAAATCCGAAATGATTAAACATGACTAATTCAAAGTTTTACTCACTGATGGAATTAGTTATAATTTAACCAATTGTTATTTAAACTTTAATAAATTAATTAATTTAAAACCCGAGGTTATATTATTTGTCTAACAATTAGGTGAATTATTATTAATTGAATCCAATTTGTTGATCTGCAGTTAGTTATTTTTAATTAATTTTTAAAAATATCGTACTGATTGTGTGAAAGAAAACACTTTAATTTTGCAAACTAGTACACTTCAATAGAGTCACTTACATGGAAAAGAATGTTGGATTATGAGCAGATTTTAAGTAACTGACAAGAAAGAAGAAATATTATTTCCACAAGTTGTCTCTTCAGGTTTTTTTTAATCGTATTGAGTATCTTATCCCACTAAGTTTTGCTGACAAATACTATACAGGGTGCTTCTTATATCTAGAGACCTCAAAATATCTCAAGTAATACGCATCCAGCGATTAAAATTTCTGTGATGAAAAATTTTATTAACGTAAGTTTCATTTAACATTTTTTCCGATTCGCACCAGATAGCGCTGCATTGGCGAAAAATAGCATTGCTTACTTTTCAAGAAATTCGCTTGCAAACGAAAGGTAAAAAAGTGTCGTTTTGTTTTGGTTCGTTAGTACAGGTTAGTTTGTTTACTTTCGGTAACTTGCTTGCGTCCGGTACGTTGCTTACGTTCGTTTGGGTTGAATTATGTATCTTAGTTAGGTTCGTTTGGGTTGGATTGGGTGTCTTAGTTTCTTTTATTTGTATGGTTTGGTTGTGCTGTTTAAGTTCGTTCGGGTTGGATTGGTTGTTTTCTTTACGTACTTTTCGATACGAGGAGTATCTTATGTTCGTTTCGGTTTGCTCTGTTGATTGCATTCATTTGATTGTGTTGAGTTAGTTTTGTGTGCATTTGGGGTGATCGTATTGGTTGCGTTCGGTTGGGTTAGTTTTGTTGATTGCGTTCGTTTTGGTTGATCTCATTGTCCTGGATAGATTTGCTTGGATTGGTTTGGATGTGCTAAACAATACTGCTAATTAACCTCCAACGAACGTAACCAACAACACTGACCCAAACGAATGAAACGAATATGACGAGCCAAAATGCACGCAACTGACACAACAATATCAAATGAACGCAATGATCATAGCGAACCAAAACGAACGTAGGCAGCACAACCAACCACACAAATCAAAGAAACAAGACACCCAACCTAAACCAACCGAACGCAACTAAGATACCAAATCCAACTCTAACGAATGTAAGCAACGTCAAAAACCTAAACTAACCAACCGGTCCTACCCAACTCAAACAAACCGACTGTTTTTTATCTTTCATTTGGAAGCGCATTCCTTGAACTGTACACAATGTCAGTTTTAGCCAATTCAGCGCCGTTTGAAATTTTAAAGTTACATCTCCCGCCCCCCGGGGGTTGGCGTGGGGTGAACTTTGGCGGGGTCGAACTTCTCCGGCAAAAATAAAAGGTTTTATTAAAGACATTTTTTTTCGTTAGATACATATTTCTTGAGAAATTTCGATGTCTCGAAATAAAAGAAACACCCTGTATTTAGTTTTATGCTCATAGAAAAACAGCGGATGCAAATCTATCAGAAATGAGCAAGATCCAGCCTTGGGTTTTAAACTCGGACCATAAAGTTTAGAAAAGAATGGTTGATTTTTATTTCAACAGCAGTACATAATCAAACTTCATTAAGGGTATTTGACACACTCAGATCCCTATATTACCAAACTCACTTTTCAGTTCACTGTATTTCTTTGTTTAACTTCAGACCTTTTTTTGTAAATAAAATATCGGACTGCAACTTTGGAAAATGCGTCAGAAGATCATAAAGTACGTTTATGTACTTCATTTGAGTAGAATTTGGATAAACATTATTTTCAAAGATATTAACTGAAACCACTTTTTGACATAACCATGAATTTTATTGAACTTCTCTTACATTTAAAATATATGCGAGATGTAAAAAAACGCACATAAAACGTAATTTACTGCCTGATCTTGCATTGCTCGAAGCTTGAGGTCGATAGTTTCCATATCAAAAAAAGTTCTTAGGCTCTTAAGTTCATGGTCTTCTAATACATTTTCCAAAGTTTCAGTCCGATATTTCATAAACAAAAAAACTTCTAAAGTTCAAAGAAAATTCAGTATACTGAAAAAGTGAGGTCCGTAATATAGTTATTTAAGTGTGTCACATGCCCCTAATGGTAAAAAATCTGTCCAAATATTGTCGAGTAAGGAACACCAATGTAATAAATTTTAGTTACCAAAAACTTTTTTTATCAGAAATAGGCAGAATAAGCGCTCTCTTTCTGTCCGCGAAGCGGCAGTAAAATAGCACTTTATTGTACCGCGACGAGCGGCACGTAAAGTAACAGCAATGAGGAAGAAGTTATTGAGAAGGGCAATAAAATTAAAAGAAAAGAGTAAGAAGAATTCATTGTAAAACCACATTAAACTAAGAAGTGGATTTTTTTACGGAAAAGAGCGCTTATTCTACCTATAGTGTTTCAGATAAAATATGTATACATCACGGCAGTAAAGTTGTTTCATACTTGGATGCTGCATCCTCGTACTTTTTACTGTTCCTGTATTTAATCTAAAATTATTCGTATGATCGTCATAAAAATGGGATTCTACCTAACCGAGAAGATGCAAAAACCCTAGGAATTTTTTTCCCTTATCGAAAGATCCACTTTTTTCATGTAGTGATTGGGAATTCTTTTTATAAAAGCTCTTTTAGCTTTAAAGAATAAATTTTTTTCACATGTCTCACGCTTCGCTTCTTTCGTTTCTCCATTTTATGCTCGTTACTTTTGATGTGCTTTTTGACGATTAAAGCGAAAACGACGTATCTGGTTAAAAAACGAGAAATTTCTGGATGGCCGCTGGACCGAAATACCGAGAAAATTGGGAAATTACCGGGAATTTAACGAAAACGGGAAAATTGTGAAATGAAAGTGCATTTATTTCTTGATTGGGAATTTTACAAATTTGTAAAAAAAATCTGCCCATGATTTATTTCAACCGTTTTTTAATCAATCATTTGAATTTTTATCTTATTCAATTATGATACCATTCCGGTTTCAATGCATAATTTGGATGAAAATTCGAAACGTGAGCGCATTCTCCAAAAATTCGAGACTTTTTTTTCAAAATTTAGAAATTCTATGTACAACTATTTATAGTTCTCGGAAACTCGAACAATTTGTCCTTATGACTTTTTTCGATAAAATGAAAATGATTAGAGTTACAGGATTTTCGAAATCCAAAAAAAAAGAAACCAAAATGAACACTTTAAACCAAACAACGCATGAAATGAAAAAAATCAAGAGAAGAAAAACGTTGATTTTTGAAAGCCCGACAAGAGTATCATGACAACTTATTGAATTTGGTCGAAAAGTTGAAAGTTCAGATTTTGATCATACAAAAAATAATGAAAAATCCAAAATTTCATTTTTCGGTCAAACCATACAAGATACGAAACAAAATGAATCAGCTAAAATTGTGTGCCCTGAAACGATCTAAAAATTTGTCATTGTTCACATTTCGATTGGACGCATAGTCTTTGTTTTTAGTTGTAAAAACAACATTAAAAATAAAAAAATTAATGTTTTGTACAAACGACACAACGTATGAAAAAATATAGACAAAAGTTGCTCTTCCAAAAAATAGCGAAAACTCATTCACATTTGTCATAAGTGATGTTTGATAGGATACGTTGTTTTCGTTTTAATCGTAAACAATAACATTCAAAATTAAAAAATTTAATTTTTCGTAAAACGACACAAGGTTCGAACAAAAATTAACAGACTAAACTTGTTCACCCCAAAAAGACCTATAATTTTAAAAATAAATTTTTGGAAAAACGAGACAAGAGACGAACAAAATTAAAAGACAACATTTTTTTAAACAAAAACTGTCTACAAGTTTGTTATAAATTCTGTTTATAAAAATATGTTAAAAGAAAAAATATGAACTTTTTGGAAAAACTAGATAGGGGAAGGTGGGGTGTGACGGTGCACAAAATCTTTGACGCTCATTAAGTTGCAACCTGTACAAGCTTGCAGAAAAAAATATTATTTAAAAATTTCTCAAATTTATTATTTACAAGTTGCACATATGCTTTTCTAAATGGAACCAACTAATTTTTCAGAAATTAAGTATCAAGCACTGAAGGTTAGCTGGGGCACTATGGAACACGCGGCGGGTAAAACAGAACGCATGGTGGGGCGGTATGGAACAAATTGCATATGAATTTCAATTTGTAATTTAACTCACCGTTTCTTATGCTTTCGATTTCCCTTTTCAAACTTTCCTCAAAAGAGTTTTTTCTACCAGTCTTCCTTTTAAAATTGCGTATTTTAAAACTTAAATCATGTACTTCATTTCTGAATTTCTTAAATTATGACTTTTCATTTCTAAAAAATATCTCGCAACTATATTCCGAGCGGCGACCGGCTACAACGACGCAGAGACTGCCGTGATTGCGACAGGTTAAGTTGGCGTATGTTCCGGTGTTGCGTTCCGCCCCATTCAGCTTGTTGCATCTCGCCCCCAACGACAATTTTATTTGAAATTCCTAATTTTATTTTCTAAATAATTAAGAATTAAATCTAATGTCAAGAAAAGAAAATTTAAACTTCACTTTTTGAAATTCTTGTAAGGGAAAATGGGATAAGAACATTATTAGTATTTTATTTTCTCTCGAAAGTCACACCACTCCTTAGTTTTAAAGTACCAAAAATTTTCACTTACTTTCTGAAACAATTTACATAAAATATCAATTCTTTTTTAACTTTCCTCAACTCATTAGACTTTTTTTATTTAATAAATTAATATCAAAATTTAAGTGTGAATATTTTTCCAGTTATAGTAGCGCTCCATTTTACCCGCCTGTTCCGTCGCGCCCCACCTTCCCCTACAATGTTCCAAAGGCGTTTTTAGGACGTATTTGGGACATTGGACGTTTTTGGCCTGACTTAAAACAATTTTTTGGACGTTCTAAAAACGTCTTTTAAACCTTACGTCCTAAAAACGTCTTTTAAACTTTAGTTCCTAAAAACGTCTTTTAAACTTTACGTCCTAAAAACATCTTTACGACGTTCTAAAAACATCTTTAAATTTCGTGCCCGCTGAGATTCTTTACAAAGTATGAAAAAGGGCCTAAAAAGGTGTTCAAAATGCTTAAAATTTCACTAAAACTGGGATTTTCAATGTCTGACAGTGGGAATGTGCCAACAGGCGGCATTTCGATGGTCAGAAATTTTTTCGCCAGTTGTCAGGTAAATACTCCGTTATTCAATGAAGCGACTGTCACATAATTTTTTGAATAGGGGGTTCCACACTTTTTTAAAAATATTAACTTTAACGTAACAATCCCAGTAATATTATTGAAGATATGCACTTTTTAATAAGGGATGTTATTTCACACTTTTAGATCCGTTTTCGACAATGAGATATAGATCATGATTACCCTGTTATTTTTTTGCTGAAAGGCATTTACGGTTTTGGTTCATGATATTTTTTATTTTATAAAATCATTCTTCCTTAAAGTGGTTGAAATTATTTCAAACTTTTTTATTATACCTAACCTATTTGTATCGTAAGGTATATTAAATTTCACATTATTTGTGATATCATTTGACCTTTATTCAACGGAAATTATGTTCTGCTGTGGAAATTTGTTTTTGTTTTAAAATGCCGCTATTGAAATAGATTCACTTATCTGATTTATAGAAGTCTGCATTCAAATATTGAATCTTGAAATCGCAGCTCTGAATCGAATAGTATATATGTTTAGACAGCTTTCTGATATATCAGAATATCAATTGAACTGAAGCATTCTTATTCTTTTTCCAGTCCCATTTTCTTTCAACTGTAAAATTAATAAATTCAATCTGAAATTTAAAAACTGACCCGAGGCTGCTCAAAAGGTATGAAGAATTTAAAAAGGAAAGGATGTCACAATTTTGTAAATCCTTGAAACACTCTTTCTCCTATTCCTGTTTTATTCAATTTTTATTTAAAGATTCTACTAGCTGTTTAAAGATTTGACTATTTTGTTAAAAATTCCTTTCTTATGAAAATAACTTTTTAAACTGAAAATCGAGCTATTCTATTTTTAGTTGAAAAAAGATCGATTTTACTTAAAAATTCAACTACTTGTTTGAAACTTGACCTGCATTGTTAAACATTCATTTCATTGATTGAAGATTTAACTATTTCATAGAAAATTCTTTCTTTCTTGGTTAAAAGTTCATTGTTTTACCTGGAAATTTCACTATTCCATTATTGGTTTAGGATTTATTGTTTTTAGTTGAAAACTCAACTGTATGGTTGAATATTTTTGTATTACGTTGTAAATTTGCCTTTTTCCGTAGAAATCAAATCTTCTTGTTTGAAAATGTAACTGCTTGGTTGAAAGTTGAGCTATTATCATAAAAAGTAATTTTATTCGTTAAACTGGATTAAAAATTCAAATGTTTCGCTTAAAACTTAACTGTTTGGTTTAAAGAAATTCAAAGATTTTCGCCTTTTCGGATTGAAAATGCAACAGTTAAAAAAAAATTTTTCTCTTTGCTAAAAGACCTTTTTCGCTTGAAAATTCAACTATTTGAGTAGAAATGTGATCTTTTTTTGTAAAAATTCTACATTTTGGTTAAAAATTCAACTATATTCTTTAAGATTTAACTAATTGTTAAAAAGCAATCTTCCCTATTTGCGAATTCAACTACTTGGTTTCAAAATCGTCTTTTTGCGGAAAAATAATATTCTTGATTGAAAATTTGAATATTTTCTTAAAAATTTATCTTTCTTTTTTAATTAGAAATTAACTTTATACTGGAAACTTAACTATTCCAGTTAAATGTGTCAAATATATAAAAAAATAATTTTTTCCTACAAAATTAAACTATGTGGCTAAAAATAAACTTTTTCGGTTAAAAATTCTTATTGTTCTTTACCGAAAAATATTTTTTAATTAAATATTCAAACCTTGTTAAAAATTCATCTTTTTGGTTTCAAAAATGTATCACTTATATTAAAAATTGGATCTATTTTAGTCCATAATTCAACTTTATAGTTACAAATACAACTGTTGAAAACTCTTTTTGTTATTTAATGATGTATTTCCCTGTTTTGAAATTCAAATATATTTTTGCAAATGTTTTTTTGTTTGATAAGCAATTTTTTAACTGAAAATTCAACTATTTTATTTGAAAATTCAACAAATTTGTTATACTCAATCTTTTGCACGATAATTGAACTATTTGATCAAAAATTCATATTTATGAGTTTAAAATTTAAAAGTTTTCTAGAGAATTCGCCTTTTTGTCTTGAAAATTCAACAACTTCATTAATTTTGCCGCTTCACTGAAAAATCTGTCCCTGTTGAAAATTCCATACTTTTGTTAAAAATTCATCGCTTATGCTTCAAATTTCTACTTTTTCTTTCTAAATGTAACTGTTGGGTTGAAAATTAATTTTTATAGTTTAAAATTGAACTATTTGATTTTAAAATCATCTTCGTAGCTTGAAAATTAAACTGCGTGTTTACAAATTCCACTATTTTCATAAAAAGACTTCATTTAACCTTTTTTAAAATTTTGCTGCAAATTTTTACTTTCTTTTGCCAAAATCATCTTTTCAGCTGGCAGATTTCGATTATTTGGTATAAAATGTAAGTTTCTGTGGTTTATGTTAATTATTTTTTGTTGAAATTACGAACATCTTGTTTTAAGTACAATTTATAATTAACTTTAAATTTCAAGCGTTTCACATTGAAGTCAACATAATGGTACATATCCACTAGAACCTGAATTTAAGTACGGTTTAGAGCAATACTCTGAGTGGCCTTGGCCATAAATTGAGGGAATACAAACGCAAATATTTAGGGACTTTTTTCTGTTTCGTTTTTTATTTTAAGTCTGTGGGAAATTAAAAAAAATTAATTTTAAGCTCGCGTGGGTGTTCGTATTTGTGACGTCATCCTGGAACGTTTAAACTGTGTGCAATTACCTGTAACGAAGAAGAGAGGGTAGGGTGAAACAGATTTCAAAATAGTATAACATAGTTTTGGAACAAACTCTGCCTCAACTACCTGTATTGCATGTGTAATTTTGAAAATTGCTTTGGTTTAGTCTTCACACTAGTACGATAATTTTGGTAGAAAACTAAAGTGGGAACAAGTGAGCTTATAAAGTCATGAATATTGAAATCACGATCACGTTTAAATCCCATATGCCAGTTTTCGACTAAGGTGAATAACTTAGAGAGGATTACTATATCTAGAAACTAGAGCATCTCTAAGCTGCTTATTTTCTCAACCTCTATTCATGTACCCTATCCGGATATTCTTTATTGGAGTAAATTATAAAAGACATGAAAAAGAGTTCTTAATCAAAAAATATCCCAATAATTTATATTTAGTTATATTCGTCAAGAAACCTGTGTTACCATCAGAGAATAACAGAAATTCTTAACGGCTTTTTAGACTAGATGGAGTTATGACTGAAAAAATTGTAATTAAATTTTTTCCGAAAAAAAGATCGCCTTTCCTCCGCTGGGAATCGATGAACGGAACTTCCAATTACCGGCCGGGTGCTTTTCCCTTGAGCTACTAGAGAGATTGAAAGATGAATCCTTTTTCAGAAAGACACGCATTATTTTTCCAGGTGGTTCGTATTAATTTTTCAATAAATCTCTATAATCAGAAGAGAATAACATAAATTCGTAACGTCTTTCTAGACTAGATGGAGTAATGAATGGAATCTTCTAATGTGTCTCCTAAGGGTTTACATATTTTTCTTGCACCTTCTTCCCTATTCCTTTATATAAACCCCCCACACACTTTCTTGGTGGTGGGAGGGGGACCAACAGTTTAAGGTGGGTTCCAAACCACCAAGAGCAACAGCCTTAAGTACTTAGAGAACCTTT
>JAWWLR010000092.1:23606065-23617860 GCA_035041075.1 Acraspis erinacei | reverse complement strand
GGTGGGAGGGGGACCAACAGTTTAAGGTGGGTTCCAAACCACCAAGAGCAACAGCCTTAAGTACTTAGAGAACCTTTTTCTCCGCTGGGAATCGAAACACAGACGAAGATCTTTTTCCAGAAAAAATTGAATTCAGTTATATTTAGTCCATTAATCGGGTTAACAATTTTTGGCTATTGTTGGCATTCTACGTGGCCGCATGGTAAACTATAAGCTTTGTTAATGAATCAAAACTAATAAAACCTCTAAAATATCGGACATTACATCCAAAAATTTTCTGAGAATAGGGGAAATGAGGAAATACGTTTGGACTTGGAATTTTTAACAAAATAGTTGTATTTTCAACCAAAGGAGATTTTCTACACAAAAAAAGATGAATTTCCAACCCAGAAAGAAGAATTTTCGCAAAAAAGGAATTTCTAACCAAATAGTTGCATTAATGATAAAAAAGTTGAAGTTTCAATCAAAAGAGATGAATTTCCCACAAATTAGTTTAACTTTAAACCAGATTATTACATTTTTAACTCAAAATAATCGATTCTCAATCAAAAGTACAAATTTTTTTAGCTAATAGTTTTTTTTTAACCCAAAAAAGATGTATCTTAAAGCACAAAAAATTTATGTCTTGCAAGAGATTGATTTAAGCCAAAAAAGACGAATTTAAAGTTCACCGTTCATCGAACAAAATGTAGAAAAATTTTTCAACCAGAAAAAAAATTTGTAACCAAATAATTAATTGTCCAACGAAGAGTTGAAGTTTTTACTCAAGTGATGAATACTTTACAAAAAATTAATTTTGCATAAGATTTCAACCTTCAACAACAAAGAGAATGAATGTTCAACAAACATTGCTAAATTAAAAAAAAAGTTAAAGTTTCAACCAAGGAGATACGTTTTTAACCAAAAAGAAGAATTTTCTACACAGTTACCTAAAAAAAATTGTTTCAGCCTGAAAAAAATTAATTTTCAATAAACAGTTAAATTTTCAACCAAAGAGATAGATATTCAACTAAAGTGATGAATCTTAAAACAAATAATTTGTAACAAGAATTTAACATTCAACAAAATAGTTGAATTTTCTAACAAAAATACTATTTGGATAACCAAGAAGATTAATTTATACAAAAATTACGAATTTGGAACAACGAATCAAAAATTGGATAGCTAAATTATTATTAAAAAAAAGTAATTTACAACCGCAACGAAAACAAATTTTTAACACAATGGTCCACGTTTTAACGAAGAAGATAGATCTTCCCAAAAAATAAATTTATAACAAAATTATTCAACTATTATCTAAATAGTTGCATTTTTTAGCAAAAAAGTAAAATCTTGCAAAAATTATTACAGTTTTAACCAAATAATTTAATATTCCAACAAGCTTTAGCATTTTTAATGAAATTAGATGAATTACGAACCAAAAATATTAGAATAGATTTAAAAAAAAACCTCGACCAAAAATAGTTGCATTTTCTCTGAATTCGATTTTAGGCGTTTAAACCTTTTTTTTAATTTATAATGATATTGCGGTCTTTTGATTTGAGTAGCAAATATATTTACTTATTGATATAGAATAGAGCAATAATTTTATCAAATTATTTTATATTAATAAAGTATATATTCTAAAATTAAATATTAGGGGCGCCCTACCTGGTCCCCCACGTACTAGAAAATAAAGACAATAATAGTCATAATACAATAATAGTCATAATACAATAGAATCTGTTCAAGAAATATTTTGTATCTTTACATTAACTTTGACTTATGTTCATAAAAAATCTTTGCTATAAAAATGAAAATGGATTTATTCACTTTTGATTCAGAAAAAGCATATCATACTCATTACTTTAATTCCAATGACATAAATGTTCAATTTTTTTATGTAAGTATAAAATCATAAAATAAGTGTATGAATAAATACTATAATTTAAACTGAGAAAAAAGTTTTGCAACATTTTTAAGACTATAAGAGAAATTTTGAAAATGATTTATGAATTGTAAAAAGTGTATACATTTTGAACAAGTTGTATTCATTTAAGTAATGATTCTGTATTAACAAATTAAGATTTGTTTGGAAATTAATTTTAGTTTATAGATACCCGTTAAAACAGAGAAGAAAAATTTTTTTGCCACCTTTTTTGATGATCGAATTGATGACATTCTCTAATAATACCTGAATAATCATGATTCCAATTTAAAAAAAAATTGATTTATCAAAATTCGTTCGCTTACTCTTTATTTAATCTTCTTGTAGATTAAACTGGGAAATTCAACTTGGATGAGTCATGCAAGTTTTATTCTGCGCAATCTCATTGTCCATTTATCATTTTTTTTTAATTTTCCTGAAAATATTTATACGCGTCAAAAAATAAGTCAATCTGAAAATTCTGAAGATTTACTTAAAATATATTATGGTACAGAAAAAAATAATAACAATAGCACTTTGCTGCCATTTGAGTGGATTTTTTTTAACTACTTTGTTGGAATGTGAGGGAAAATATTGAGTGTCCTTAGCACAGGCAACCCCATACATTTTTTATTAAAACTATGCATGCGCATTAAAATGCGGACCTTAAATTCATGAAATTGCATAGAATGAAAGGAAATAGAAAAAAATATGAATAAAAAGGGAACCTCTACAGAAGCTGCTATCGTCCCAGTTTCATTTCAAAAGAAAGTTGTGTAGCTCTTCTTGTCCCAAGTCTCATTTCACTTTTTTATGAAAATAAGTTACAGCTTTACTTTGACCTTCCTGAAATAAAACCAGTCTTACTGCAAGTCTTACTTTTTTATATTAATTTTTTTTCCTTTTTGTATATTATTATTTTATTTAAAATATGTGTTCACCATTGTGAGTTATAAAAAAATATTCAAGATTTTTTATCTAAAAATTAGGAATTTACGTCACCAATGTAGTAGATACTATAGCAACCGAAAAGTATTATAATATTAAAAAGCGGTTTAATTAAACTAAGATAAAAGTGTTAAATTGACAAGCAAGAAAGATTTGTTAGTCGAGAAAGAAAAAGAGTGTCAACAAAATAGTTAAATTGCAAGACAAAGCGAAGAATTTTCTTTAAAAAAATTGACTTTTAAACTCGAAAAGATCAATTTTGAAAAAAATAAGGTTTAATCAAGAACGAATAAATTTTTAACCAAATAGTGGAATTTTGTATACAAATGTGCGAATTTTCAATCCAAAAAGATTAATTTTCAACAAATTAGTTGCAATTTCGAACAAAAAGATTATTTTTGTTATCAAAATCGTTAAATTTGCAATAATATACTGAAATTTGTAGCAACATATTTAAATTCTTTAACAAAAACTTTGATTTTTAAATCAAAAAGACCAATTTTTGAGAAGGCAGTTGAATTTCGAATCCAAAAGGAAAACATTTCTATCCAAAAAGACGAGTATGTAAAAAAACGGTTAAATCTTCAATAAATCAGTTGATTTTAAATACAAATAATAAAAATTGTAACAAAATAGTTGAATTTTAAACTAAAAATAATTAATTTTCAACTCATAATAGAATAGTTAAATTTGCATTCGAAAAAATTATTGTCTATATAATAAAAGAATTTTTAACGGAATCATAAAACTCTTAATCAAATAAATGGATATTTGAATAATAATTGAACCTTTTTTTCAAAGTAGTTTAGCCTTCAACCAGTTACTTGAATTTTTAATCAAGTAGATTAATTTATTACCTGAAAAGATGAATTTATAACAACAAAAAATACAACCCAAGCAAATGGTTTAATTTTTAAGTAAAAGCGATCAATTTTTGACCAAAAATGAAATAGTTAAATTTTAGTTTCAAAAAATTAAATTTCAACGGAAAAAGAACAATTTTTTTAAAAATATAGTCTATATTTCAAACAACGAACATTTTTATTTCAAACCAAAAGGATGTGATTTCGACCAGAAAATACATTTTTTACTTTTTTTATTGAAAGTGTTAATTTTCCACAAAATATTTTAATTTTCTATATAAATTAGAGAATTTTACACACAAGAAGATGAATTTTCTACAAAATATATTAATTTTTAAGCCAAATAGTTATATTTTTAACTCAAAAGATAATTTTGTAAACAGAAATATAATTACCAAATTTGCTTTTGAAAAAATTAATTTTCAATGAAAAAAACGATTTTTCAAACAAGTAAATAAATTTTCCATCAAAGAAATCGATTTTCAACTAACAAAATGATTTTTTTTTACAAATTAGTTAAGCTTTAAAATAGTTAGTTAAATTCTTAATCAAGTGGAATAATTTTCTTACAAACAATACGAGTTTTAAAAAAAATACATAAATAAACCAAATTGTTTAAATTTTTAACAAAAACTATCAGTTTTCAACCAATAATATAACAGTTACATTTTAAGTTAAAAAAGAATTAATTTGCAACCAAAAAATAACAATTTTGCCACATAATGGTACATATTTCAAGCCAAAAGATATTTTGATTTGGAATCTAAAAACTTAAATTCTGCCAGGAAAAACTGTTTTAAAAAAATGGTTGAATCTTCAACCAAATAAGATTAATTTTCAACAAAAAAGTCTCAGTTTTAACAAAAAAAGAAATTATTTATACCAAAAGAGATGATTTTTTAAAACAAAAACTTAAATTTTCACTAAGTAGTCGAAATTTCAACTGAAACCGATCAATTTTCATTACAAAAAAATGTTAACTAAAAAGATTTTTTTTAACAAAATAGTCCACATTCAAACCAAAAAATATTTGTATTTTAAATTAAAAAGACTTGAATTCGATCATAAAAGACAAATTCTTTTACAAAATACTCGAATCTTCAGCCATATACCAAAAATATAGCAATGAAATTTGCATGTGCAAAAAACATATTTTGAACAACAACAACAAAAAAATGTCAAAAAAATAATGGAATTTTTAGCCAAACAGATGCATTAAATTCATCTGAAGATGAAGTATTTATTAATTTTTGACAAGGAAAGAAATTTGAAAAGATTAATTTACGGAATAACTAAGACCTCGGAATCCATGCTTTTAAAGCAACAGCCGTTGATCTTAAATCAAGGGTTCTGAGTTGTTCTTGCGCCAAAGCATGAATAAAATGAAGGAGAAGCTCTGTGAATTAATCTCTTTAAATTTCTTTCCGTTTAGGTAAGCAACATTTAATTACAACAAAGAAAACGAATTTTCAATCCAAAAGTAGATTTCTTAACCGAACGAGAGTTCGACCCCGATAGTGTCGCCTGACCAATTACATGGTCTATATTCGGTGGCTTTATAATTTAAAAAAATTTTAATATTGTATTGAATTTTTGGAAAATGGTTTAAAATATAGAAACAGAGCGTATTTCTGACCCATTTAAGTTTATATTTTCTTTAAATCTTGCTGTTTTAATAATTTTCGAATAAAAATATAATCAAGCAATAAAATATAATTATGAAAATTCCATTATTTAATGATATTAATAATTTTAACAATTTGTTCTAATTTTAAAGACTTTTGATATAATCACAGTTATTGGTGTTATTAATAAATTAAATTATGTATTTAATTATGTTTATAAAATTATTTATTACGTATTATTAATTCCATAAGCATTCTTTGATCACTGTTATCATTAATTATACTATGTGATAATATCAAGACGCTTCTTTATTATCTATTAAAGTCCCCCTTCAATATAAAATGAGGAATTAATATGAACAGCTCAGAACTTTTACGGAGGAATAATTAATGTTCAAAAAAGTGATTAAACTTTATTAAAAGAAATTTCAGGATGTTCTCCGCAACGTCGTAATACTAATTACGTTTCGTCACGAGTTCATGAAACTAATCAAAAAGTATTATTTACGGCATCGTAGCGCGAACAGTGAAAAGAATATAAAGTTCGAAACGAGAAGGACCTGCTGGTGAAGTAGAAAATTATCACCCTTTCTTCATGCTTCATAAAAGTTTTTCCCATAAGAAATTTTTCTTAATGAAATATTTTCAACTTACGTATTAAGAGAATTAAATGTTTATTTACAAATATTAAGAAGGCTTTTTATGTGAAAATTTAACTGAAGAATAAAGATTCATTATTTTAATTGCAAATTCACCTCTTTATTTAAAGATTTCACTATTTTATTGAAAATTCGTTTTGTCTTGTTAATAATTAGTTTTCTGGCTAGAAATTTAACTGAAAATTGAAGATTCCTAATTTTAGTTGAAAATTTATCACTTTCGTTGAAGATTTTACTACATATTTGGTTGAAAAACCGTTTTATAAATTAATTTTTATTACTAAAATATAACTATATTCCATTTTTAATTGAAAATTTATCTTTTTTACTTGAAATTTAGAAAAAATTTAGTGGCAAATTTATCTTCATGGTTTAAAAGTCATCATTTTGATTGTAAATTTAACCGTTCGGCTAAGAGTTGAACTCTTTTCGGAAATTTGCTTTTTTTCGTTACAGCTACCCTTCAATTCGCCTCTGGTTCGCAGAGCAAGCTTTAATTAAACTGTTTTTTAAATGTAAAATTTAAGTCGTTTTCGGTTAAATTATCACCCACTACATTTTTTGTTGAGAATTTATCTTTTTTGGAAAAAAATAAACGATCTTTACAAACAGCATTTTTTTAAATCAAACATAAATTTTTCATTTTTTTTTGTTTCAAAATAATCTCTATTAGTTGAAAATTGAAATAGTTGGTTAGAACTTGCTGCATTTTGATAAAAATTCGTCTTTTTTGGTAAAATATTAATCTTCTTGGTAAAAAGTTAATCTCTTTGGTCAAACATTAAGTTACATGGTCGAAAATTGAACTCTTTTGTTTGAAATTTACTTTTTGTGTTGAAGATTAATTTTTTTAACTCAAAATTAACAGAAGATTTTTCATTTCATTTTAGAATTCATCTCCTTGATTGAAGGTTGAACTACTTTTTGAAAATTATTATTCTTTAGTTAAAAAAACAAACATTCAACTGAAAATTTAAATATTCTTCCTTGGTAGAAAATTAATCCTCTTGGTTCCAAATTCATATTTTTTGTTGGAAATTCAAGAACTTGATTAAAAGCTTAACTCCCTTATTAAAAGTGAATTTGTTTCGTTTGAGATTGATCATATTTGATTGAGAACCGCGTTTTTTTGTGAGACATTAATTTTTTACCTGAAAATCTAACTATTCTATTTTTGCTTGAAGATTGAACTTTTTCAGTTCAAATTTAACTTAATCCTTAAAATGTGTTCTCTTTTCGTTGTAGTAAAATGTGTTTAACTGAAAATAAAAATATTTTTGGGATAAAATATCGACTGTTACATTTCTGGGTAAAAAATCTTCTTTTTCGATTGAAATTTCATGTATTTTCTTTAAAATTCGTCTTTAGGAAAAATTTATCTTCTTGGTTGAAAGTTAATCTCATTTGTTGATAAATTAACTTTTTGGTCATAGGTAATTTCATTTACAAATTTAACTTCTGAATGACAAACGGGACTATTTTGTCGAATATTCGCTTTTTTGATTACTAACTAATTTTTTCTAGAGAAAATTTAACTATTTCAGTTGAAGATTTATCATTTTAGTGGAAATGTATATATTTGATTAGGAGTTTCCTTTCTTTGGTTAAAAATTCAACTATATTTGGTTGTGAAGTTATTTATTTTTACATGATAGTCTACCATTATATATTTGGTTAAAAGTTCATCTTTTTTTGAAACTTATCTTACGTAGATGAAAATCTAATTTTTTGTTAAAAATTCCACAATTTTTTTAGGAAATCATTCTTCTTGGGTTAAAAATTCACCTTCTTCTTGAATATACATATTTTCGGGTTGAACATCAAACTATTTTGATCAAAATTTTTCCTTTTTTTAATTAAATTTTTCATTGAATCCTCATTCCTTTTTAGAAAAATTCAACACTTGGGTTTGACTTGAACTTCTTTCTATAATTGTTTTTGGTTCAATATTCGTAACTTAAGTTTTAAAATTAAATTTTTGGATTGAAAATTTAGCTAATTCAGTTTTGGTTAAAACTTAATTTTTTATCTAATTGGTTAAAAATCAAACTCCTTTATTAAAAGTTCAAAATTAATTTTTTAAATGAAAATTCATCTATTCCATTTTTGGCAAAAGTTCATATTTTTCTTTCAAAATTCATACATTCCGTTGAAAATTGTTATTTGTTACTTTTAGTAGAAAATCCAATTATTTGTTATAATTTCGATGTTTTTAAGATATTTTATGTTGGTCTTAGGAATCCATTAATCTTCCGGAAATAGGATATCTAAAGAAACACTTTTAGAAAGAAAAAAAATGAATTTCTAGATTCAGAAAGATTTATTGCCAAATATAGTAACACTAAAAATGTCTTTTTATCCCAAATCTCAAAATTTTCTAAAATATTTGGAATATTGCGAAATTTCGAAAGTCTGATTTTTTTATATTTTAGTGGGCTCTCTATTTTTTGAAACTAAGATTTTCGGTAAGACAAAAACAAGTTTAAAAAATATTAAAATTTTTAATCTTTTTTTTTTTTTAATTTTTTAAGGAAAAACCTCCCTCTACGATTAAACAAATTAGTTTTACACCTATGAGAAAAGAAAATGTTCAAAAAAAGGGTAAAAATAAATACACACACAGTGAAAACATCCATAGTACTTTGCAGCGGTAATTCTTGGTTTGCTGAAAGTTACTCTGATCATGTTTCCAATCGTTATTTACAAAACTCTAACGAAGAAAACTGATTCCATTCGATTATTTCATGAAATTTTATCTCTCTTGCCAAAAGCTTTTTCACGTGTTGTCAAAATGTCAACAAGTTAGTAGTTAGTTCGTATTCATCGGGTTTAAAGGAATTAACTTTTCAAGTGATTTAAATTCTGTTCTCCACTTTTCTATTTCAAACATCCAGTTGATACTTGAAATAAATGTATTAGAAATTTTAATTAAAATTCAGATTGAAAAATATTTTCAAACCGAAAATGAAAACGCATGAAGGAAAAAAAGGATAAAGATTTCATGGCTGAGAAGAAATTTCACCTAAGGACCTTGGCTCGGAAATTTTTTTACGAGCAAATGATGTCCTAATTTTAAAATACAAAAAAAGTTTAGAGGTCGTTGTGGAGGTTTTTATGTTGAAAACTCGAAATTTTACAGTATTTAAATTTTCATTCCTATAATTTTAACTATCCAGTCTTTTACAATACATACAATTACTGACCTTAATTTAAACAATTTGTAATATCCGAGAAAAAGAATGCAAGTAATTAAAACTCTACAATATAAAAATCATTTTTTCAAATGATCTACAAATTATTGCAAATCGTAATACTGTAGTACCATATTTTTATATTTAATGTTAAAAAAATGTTAAATTATAAAACATAATGAAGTTCTTACAATATTTAGCTGTAAATAAATAATTGACTCAACATTTCGAAAGAGAAGCTTTTTAAGAATTTTGATAGGCTTCAAATAAATTAAAAAAATTCAAATGATTTTTTATTTTCACAAATGAATTTTAACTAAAAGTTGAAAAAAATTTCGAAGCATTTCAAATGATTGAATAAAATTTGGACAAACAATATAGAATATTTATATTAAAACTTTTCAATTATGAAAGATTAGAAACATTTAGAAAAAATGAAAATTAGTTAAAGAGATTTTTAGAAGCTTTGAAAATATTTAAAAATCATTTAAATCTTGAGAATTCCCGGGAAAATTTATTTATAATTTTTTTATGTTAAAAAAAAAATTTGACAAAATTATTTAAAAAGATTTTAAAACAGTTCAAAATGTTTCCAAACACTTCAAGAAATAATCTGCAAATTTTTTAGGTACTTGTTTACTTGTGAAAGATTTTGCAAAATTTGAGTAATAATTTGATTCAGTTTAAAATATATTTACTAATTATAGATTCTTTGAATAGGCAAAAATATTTTTAAACTTTGAAAACTTTCCGAAAATTTATCAAATATTTTTATATTTTTTCCAAAATTCTCAAAGTCCTTAATATGTTTTAAACTGACTTAAATTTTGCTTTAAATTTGATAAAATCCTTTAAAATAAACAAAATTATAGAAATTTTCGATACACTTTCGAAATATCTGAAATTTTGAAATTCGATTCAATTTAAAATATATTTATTAATTATAGATTCTTTGAATAGGCCAAAATATTTTTAAACTTTGAAAGCTTTCCGAAAATTTCTCAAATATTTTAATATTTTTTCCAAAATTCTCAAAGTCCTTAATATGTTTTAAACTGACTTAAATTTTGCTTTAAATTTGATAAAATACTTTAAAATAAACAAAATTATAGAAATTTTTGATACACTTTCGAAATATCTGAAATTATCAAAAAACAAAAACATACAAGAAAAAAGAAATGTAAAAAAAAGACTAAGCGGAGATTCTTATTTTGAATTAAACATTATTTTTCTCCTCTAATTATAACTTGGTTGAAATCTTTTTTCTTCCTTGTCTAAAAAACAGTTTTAGTTGAAAATTCAACTATTTTCTTGAAAACTCTGGACTTTGAGTAGCGGCTTTAATTAAAATAAAAATATTTTTGGTTAAAACATCATCCATTGCATTTTTCATTGAGAATATCTCTTTTTTTGTTGAAAGTTAACTTTATCACTGAAATTTTGATTTAAAAAATCTGAAATCTTACAATATTTCTTTAAATCTTCTCAAGAATGGTAGGAAAATTATGTGCACAAAACCTGGAAACAAATAAATAAATAAGCTTCATAATTATATAAGTTTCATAATTTAAAAAAATTAGGGATTTATTGGACATATTGATTTAAACTTTATCATAAAATCTGAACTTTAAGAATGTTAAGTACTTTTGAAAAATCTTATTTAATAATAAAAATTTGAAGATCAGATCGCACCCAAACAAAGAATTTCCTGATTTGTATTGTACAAGCTGAAATAGTTAAAGTTATAAAAATAAAATTTTCAAAAGTCAATACTTTTGCATAAGAACCTCCATTCAGATCTCTAAATATATTTTTAAAAATCTGGACAGAATAGGGAAGCATTCCCTCGCCAATAAAAAGAAAGATACAATTCAGAAAAAAATACTTTTTGATGCAAATAAAATCGGTTTGAATTGAAGAAAAATATTCATTGTCTCTCAGTCAATGAAAAGTTTCTTCGATGCAAAGAAAGTCCTTTTAGCTTCAAAAAAATGAGTTTGATTCAAAGAAATCTACTTTTCTTCCAAGTCATTTCGAAATTATTTTTTGTTATATAACAAAAATATGTCACAGAAATGATTACTTTAATTCAGGAACGCCGATTCAAAGTCTTAGAAAATCTTGAAAAAGAAGATTTCACGAGGCACTCTAACGTCGTAAACTCTGATGCACTCTATTTCCAATTAGAGTCTGTCTATAAGACTTTGAAAGTTATGACGTTGATCCTAATTGCAATATTTATTTTTTATTTTTTCAGGAAACATAAAATGGGAAAATGATGCTCCATCGCAGCGCGTCATCGCGACGTAAACGAACGTCGCGAAATATCGGAAATTCGTCTCAGAGCCAACCATCCACTGTGGGTGGTCGCAGGGCTTCTTTGGCATCTGTTTCTTCTGTGATCCCAATCTCGGAAGCTTCTTCTGATTCCTTGTCCAATTTAGTAACCATGGAAAGACAGAGGGTTCCAAGAAGAGGCAGCACTGTCCCTAATATTAGTCTCGATCTAGACAACAGTGATTCGCCCGAGGAGGTATATATATTTTGATTAATTTATATATTTTTTAACATAATGTCAGCTGGAGCAGAGAAGCTCCTACGAC
>JAWWLR010000092.1:23593977-23605965 GCA_035041075.1 Acraspis erinacei | reverse complement strand
TTTGAGATCAGTTAAGAAATACGACCTGTGGGCGATTATGAACAGTAAATTCCTATTCCAGACCGCTGTCCGTCGGTACCTCCGCACTCTGCGCAGATCGCAATTTTATTACAAATAAAATTTTAATTACACATAAAAACATTAAAATTTCAGACTTCGGACTCACCCCGCTTATGAAACTTTTTGATCATTTTTTCAACGATGCAACTATTTCACTACTGGACTGAAAAAATGACACTAATGATACGATTCTCGCAAATGGTTCGCTAATGCAATTATATTTTTCAAAATTTTTGATGATTCTCCGAAATAACATATCTGCCATCTCGAAAATCGAAACTTTTAAGTTTTCATGATTTTGAAAATTTCAAAATATATAGAAGTTTTGAAAAGTTTTGAAGAAATTTTAAGGGATATTAAAAAAATCGATGTAATTCAATGAGATTTCAAAGTATATCAGCGGATTTCCTACAGTTAATTTCAATGCTGCAGTTGGATTTCATGAGGTGAATTTTTGTTAACATATTTTTCACAATCAAAACTAATAACAGAAAGTACAAATAATATTAATAATGATACTAATATTATAATAATGTGTAATATTATTGATAGTATAGTTTTTTCGACACAATGATAATCTTGAGTTTTTGTTTACAGGATTTGTTTATAAAAGTTATAAATATATATTTTTACAAAGATTTCATATCAAATATCAAACAGCTTTACTAGCCATTTTGATTTTTATCTTTAAAAAAATATCTTCCAAAAAATAATTAGATCTTGGTATTTGCTTACGGATATTGTAAATAATTACAATTTTGTCGATTAAATCAAATATTTAGAATTTTTAAATATTTTAAAATGAATTTTTAACAATTCGAAGTTCATTTGTAGTATTTTTAATCGGTTAAAAACGTAATAATCTCATTTTTCCCTTTTCTCTAATTTATTAATTAATATATATATATATATATATTTAATACACATTAACAAAAATTGGCAACCTTAAATTTGGTAAACATTGTATACTATGTATATAATTGTAAAAAATTAATAGGAGATTGGTGGACGTTGTAAGACTTTCTAGCGATACTTTATTACACTATGTTGCCATTATATGACAAATTTAATTGTTTTAAACAAATTTTAGAAACAAATGCGCAGTTTGAGAAATTTGTTAGTGATTGATGCAATTTTTCCTAAACATGTTTTGTTTGACTTTGCCTTTTTTAATAGGTTCAGATCATTCTTTCCGAAAATGCTTTTTTGATATTGTCAATATAACATTAATACTGTTCAGTGTCATTATATTGCTCAAATTGTGAATTTTTAATGAAATTTGTGAATAATAATCATATCTACGAAATAACAATATGGTTTACTAAAGCATAACTGGAAAGACAAATAAAACATGTTTAAGAAAAAGTTCCCCAAACACGAAAAAAATTTCTCAAATTGGCAAATTTTGTATTCAATTTGTTTATAACAATGAAATCTTCTATGAAATGGAAACATAAATAACTAAAGTATCACTGACGAGCCTAACAAAGTAGGTTTTAAGAAATAACTAAAACTATAAATAATGTAAACTGTGCATTTTTTGTTAAATGTTTTTATAACAATAAGAAATGCATAAATATTTCTTTTTTGATGTTTGTGTATTAATTTAAACTTGATTGAAAACGAAATTTCCTGCATAAATATGCAAAGTCATTCAAAAATCACCAACCATTATCTATAACAGTACAATTGTTAATAACAAACAACGTGTTATTGAAGTGATCAAATTTGAAACTTTTTTTTTATTTTATGTTTAAAAAATAAATAAAAAATACATTTTAAAGTCGGCTTGGATCTAGTTAGTTTTAGTTTTTTTCAGACTTTGAAATTGGTTTAAAATAGTAACCGAAATCGTATTTCGCAAATTTGTTCATAATCTGCCCCATAACGCCCGACCAAAAATGTTGTTTTCTAGATGAAATTATAAGCAACCGGTATTTTTTCGATTTGAGAGAAAAACAAGTTCTGCAAAGTTATGAATATGTCAACTTTGAAGCTTGATAAAAAAATACAGTTGAAAATATATTTATTAATTCTAAATTCTTTGAATAGATCAAAAATATTTTTAAACTTTGAAAGGTTTCCGAAAATTTCTCAAATATTTTTATATTTCTTCCAAAATTCTCAAAGTCCTAAATATGTTTTAAACTGACTTAAATTTTTCTTTAAATTTGGTAAAATACTTTAACATAAACAAAATTATATAAATTTTCGAGACACTTTCGAAATATCTGAAATCATCAAAAAACAAAAACATACAAGAAAAAAGAAATGTGAAAAATAAACACTAAGTTGAGATTCTTATTTTGTATTAAACATTATTTTTCTCCTCCAATTATAACTTTGTTGAAATATTTTTTCTTCCTTCTTTAAAAATAGTTTTCTGGATGAAATTATAAGCAACCCGTATTTTTTCGATTTGAGAAAAAACAAGTTCTGCAAAGTTATGAATATTTAAACTTTGAAGCTTGATAAAAAAATACAAAACTTTGTTTTAAATCTGTACATCTTTTGACCTAAATTATACCTAAAACTTTTCTTTTTATATTCTTGTGAATTTTACTGTCCTTTTTGAAACACTTCGAAAAAATTAAAAATGAACTAAAATTAAGAATTTTTTGAACATAAAAAGCATATTTTTATAAAAAAGCCACATTGATATTTTTCGCTATTTTCTAATTAAATTTTTACTTCGATCAACCAAATTCTTGTATGTGCTCACGAGATTTTTTTTACAATTTTAGCATTTTTCTGATGAATGATACATAGAACTTGTTTTTACTCTTTTATGGTCTGGCTCTTAGAAAGTTTACATAATATTTCCTAATACGAGCACGAATTAAAAAAGAACATTAAATTAATTGATTATTAAGTACATTGTTCCCAGATGAATTTTCAAAAGAGGAAACGTTGATTTTACGAAAAAGCACATTTTTTTATTCTGTTCAATATTTCAATGAATGCGTTCTCTGTTACAAAATGCTGATAACATTTTGTAAATCTAAATTCTACAATTTTACAAGCATCCAATAACAAATTTTCCTCTGAGTTTTAAAGATATTTTTGATTATTAAGAGCCTTCACAAAAATTAAAAATTTTTTTCGTCAAGTTTCAGCCTTCCCGAATTTTGTAAAACTGCAAAAAAATGTGTAAATTATTTCAGTAGAAAGTAATGTATTTATCCTTGAAAATGAGTCCCAGAATTTTACGAAATGTGTAATAATCTTAAGGATATTTTTTAATTAAAAAGTTGAATTTAAGACATTTGAAGACAATATCTTTTTTTTTTAATTTCGAAATTTTATTTAACACCTTACACTCATTTGAAAGTTTGGTAAAATATATAAGTAACAAATTACGAAAATTTAATTTTTCTAACTAGAATCCGAAAATGAAATTAGAATATCTTATTTCGGCCAAAAATTATAGTTGTTTATATATAGTAGAAGTAGAGTATAGTATAATAATAGCAATAGTAGTTTAGAGGATAATGTTTGCTTTTATGAAAAACCGTAATCAAAATTTGAAAAAATTTGAAAAAAATCGTGAAACAAATTTTTTTTTTCAAGTCGAAGAAGTAGTTGTAGTCAAAATTCCTCAAAAACAAAAAACAACATATTTTGTCCTCAAGATATTGTACTACCATGAAGTCTATCTGCCAATCTAATTAAAAATTGGTACGGTATTATGCATTTTTATTTTGTACACCTAATCTAAATAATGAGAATTCTAAAGCTCCGGGAATATTTTCCAAAATGCGAAAAAATTACTCATACCATTATAGACGCAAAAAGAGGTCACTTTCATTAAAAAACGTGTACAACAATTCTTCTGGGTTAGTAATTAAACAGAAGCTTTTCCTTCAACTTTTTAAACTAACGAGCAGCATTTAATTTCCGATGCTTTGATCTCTGGAGTACAACGTAATATTGTCACAGATTTTTCTAAATTTACCAAAAGATTGGGCTGCAACGTTCTGGAAATTTAATCTTCATAAAGACATTGATGAGAAATTCTTTTGAAATGAGTCTTTTATGAGAAACAATCACTGCTAAATGTTCCACACAATTCAATAGCAACTTGATTTTCCAACCCCGCAAACGATTTTTTCAATTCACGCTGGAATAGTATCACAGATCAAGCGGACATCCTCGTTCCAGAACCCCATTTCATACATATACTAGTAGAAATTTACTCGACATTTCACAGTGGGATGAAATAAAAAAATCGAGGTTCAAAATTACTTGTAAAAGGTAATTCTTCACTGATTTTGGATTCATTTTTTTTAAATTAGGCATTCAGGTTTAAAGAGATTTATGAGGCCTGATTTTTGTAAATGTTGTTTGTTCAAGCATTTATGTTAACGAGAATAGCGAAAAAAGGTAAAAGCATGCAAAATTCGCTTTTTTACTTAATTTTCCTTAAGTTTCAGGAGTGAAAATCACTTCAAGTGAATAAATTCGGAAATTTAATGAATAGAAAATTATTTTAAAATATAGGATGACAAATTTTCGTCACTAAACATCATTGATGGCATCATTTACGAAACATTAAGAAAAAAGCGTTTTATTTCTGACTTCAAATGTGCACATTGGGCATTTGTTTATATAATTTGCTTATAAAATTAATAGAAAATATCGGATGACAATTTATCACAGCTAAATACTGATGACATTATTTAAGAAAAATTAATTAGGAAAAAAATATTTCTTTCTGACTTCAAATGTCCATGCTGGTCATTTATTTATATAATGTGTCTATAAAATTGATTAAAAAATCGAATTTAAGATTTTCATCATTCAAAATCACTGGAAAAATAATTTCAATAAAATTGAGATAAAAGACTATTTCTCTCTGCCTTTAAATGTGCACACTGGGCATTTGTTTATGAAATTGATTAAAAAATATCGGATTAAAAATCATTCTCATTGAATGTCAGTGAAAAATAATTTCAAAATAATTTAAAGAAGACTACTTTTCTCTGCTTTTAAATGTCCAAACTGGGTTTTTGTTTATGTTATTTGTTTATGAAATTTAAAAAAATATCGGATGACAAATTTTTATGATCAATTATTACTTTGTCAATAAAAGATAGTAATTTAAAAGCATAAGTGTACTTTGAGAACAAAAAATCCATAAGGTAGCCTGCTTGTTAATTAAATTTTTTTATAACAATCAACTTTGCCAGTCTTTTTTTCTTTAAACACCACTACGCATTCAGTCCAGCAATGCTAAACATAGGACAAAAATTTACAACAAAATTTTTTAAAAAACTAAAAAATCTACTTTTTTCGCTATTTGCATTAACACAAATGTTTAAACAGAAAAAATTGAAAATCGCATGACATAAATCTCTTTAAAAGCGAATGCTTAATTTAAAAAACTTATTTTATCCCACTGTTTCTGCCTGGGCCGTAAGCAATCACAGCATATTTTTTCAATGTTACACACATTTTTTTCGCAATACAAATCAATCATTCTTTTAAACTAATACATTTTTCAACAAAAATCCAAGGAAGTTTTCTTTTTCTCCCACGCATTTAAAATATTTAAAAAATCAGAAAATGTTTATGATTTTTCTTATTTTTTCACCACTGATATAAAAAATGTAACAAAAAATTGTATTTTTATCAGTTTAGAAGTTCTAAAAATATGTAGAAATAATTTAAGATGTTTAAAAGCTTTGAACAAATGTTAAACAAATTGTAGTTTTATGAAAATGTTGTCATAAAAATTTGAAACCTTTGAGGCTTTCAAAAGGTTTTACGATAGTAAAATATTTTTCTTTAAATTCCATGATGAATTTTAATTGATTTATCATTCCTAAAACGTAATTAGATAAAATACGCGTATTTAAATATATTTTACAACTTTTTAAATAATTTCGAAAAATACTCGACAATATTTAAAAAAAATTCGAAACAAAATGTCAATTTCTGAGGATTAACAATAAAATATTTAAGGCTTTAAGAGAATAACAAATTTTCTCAAGTTTTTTACGAATTTAAATTATTTTTTATTTTACAATATTTATTTTTATTGAATATTTAAAAGATTTTGGAACATTCCGAAATTTTTACACATTTTCAAAAAAGAATGTGGCAAAGTTTAACGCAAACTTTTCAGAACTTTGCAGAAGATTTTAAAAATTTAGATAAATGTTGAATACTCAAAAAAATATATTTTCATCTTTTAAAAAAATTTCAAAAATAATTTATAATTTGAAAATATTTAATAAAACATAGTACAAAACGAAGCTTTTTAATGATTTCAAAATAAAAGTTTTAATAAGTTTTAAAGATTTTAAAGGGCTTCAATATTCAGCAAGTTTTGACAAAATTCAAAAAAGTTTTGACAAAATTAAAAATATTTTAAAACTGAAAGATTTCTGAAAATTTACACATTTTGTTCCAAACTCTAAAGAGTCCTAAATATTTCTTGAAGTGATTCAAATTTCTCCCAATTTTTTTTTTAATTCTGTAAATTAAAAAAAAGCCTTAGAAATTTTCTGGATTATAGTTTTATAAATTATAGTTTTATAACTTTATTATTTTTCCCTTAAAATTATAATATTTCCAGAATTGTTTTCCCTTTTTTTCTTTGGATGAATTGAGCCCTTATTTATTCAAAACTTAAAGATTTGCTAGTTTTTATATGTACTAGGGAATTTATCGTTAAGAATGCACATTCTTGTGTTCGAAATATAACTTCTAGGTTAAAGTTAAAATTCCTTGCTAAAAATTAACTTTATTAGACAATAATTCACCGCCATAGTCTAAAATTTATTTCTTTGGTTATAAATGTAACTATTTAGTTGAAAATCTTTCTGTTATGGCAGAAAATTAATCTTCTTGGTAAAAAAAATCATGTTTTCGAATAAGGATTAAAATTTTTTTAATGTATTGAAATTGAAATTGAAGATTAAACCATTTTGGTTTAAAATTGGTGGAAATTTTGGTGATCTCCCAAGAAAATAATACTAAAAAAACTATCCCTGAATCGGAGTCAAATAACCAAATTTTCCTTATTTTAAAATATGTTTTAACCACTGATGTTAAACAAATAAAACCCCAATATTAAATACAATTTTTTAATCTCATTCTTATATCCTGAGAGCTTCAATTTGAGCCTTACTCAAAGAAAAATGTGCTAAAAGAAAATATCTTAGCAGAGGGGTCTTCTTATCTCTCAATTTTTCAATTCCTTCCCCTTTTCCGAAAAGTAATTATTTACCAAAAATGTAAAATTTAAAGTGTAAACAGATTTTTTAAAGGTTTCCATTATTTTTCTAATTTACTACATTCTTCAATACCTTGAACTCCTTTAAATTATTTTCAACTAATAAGTGAAACATCCATTTTATTGGTTGAAAAGTTAACTATATTGTTGAAAATTCGTTTATTTGTTTTTTTAATTAATTAATTTAAATAAAAATTGAGCTATTCCATTTTTGTATGAAATATGATCACTTTTATTTAAATTTTAAATCAGTGTGCTCTTGCCATTCTGGTATTCAAAAAGAATACATCGACTTTTCAACTCAAATTGTTTTTATAAGCAGAAATATTTGAAATTCACACAACTTCTCAAAACAAAGATTGGTCGCGAATATTACCGCTTTGGAAGTCAACTGCAAAGTGCATTATTCAATAAATAACATCAGAAGTTTTTTTCTCTTTTTCAGGCTTTCAATCGAAGAATGCTGCCATTGGATCCGCAGACCATGCTCTCCCGAGGGAACCCATCGCCTGACGGAAATCGAAGTCCCCGGCATTCCATGATTCCAGATGATTACAGTCGAAATCCAAGAAACTCCTTACTTCCCAATGACTCCATGAGAAGTCCTCGAAACAGTCTCGTCCCAGACATGAATCGTTCTCCACGCAACAGTCTGGTACCAGATGTTTCTCGAAGTCCAAGACACTCCCTGGTCCCGGAAGCAGCCTTGAGTCCCCGAAATTCCCTAGTACCAGCAGATGCAGGATACAACAGAAGTCCTCGAAACAGTCTCGTGCCCCAGAGTTCATCCAGATCGCTCTTATCCGAAAACTGCCTAAATGGAGGATCAGCCAATCGAAGCCCAAGACATTCTCTCGTGCCAGAACCTCTCAGAAGTCCTCGAGGAAGTATCGCAAATATAGACTTCGATAGAAGTCCTCGAGGATCCATTTGTCCAGACATTTCAAGAATGACAAGAGGGAACATACCAATTGAAATGGACAGAAGTCCAAGAGGATCGATCAGTTCTGAGTGTCATAACCAAAGTCCGCGAGGATCGATAGCACCAGATCCTAATCGATCACCTAGAGGTTCGATAGCACCAGACATAAATCGATCACCGAGAGGATCGATTGCTCCTGATATTAACCGATCACCAAGAGGATCAATTTGTATGGATGTTAGTCGATCTCCAAGAGGCAGTATAGGGATGTTGGCTGATGCTGAAAGAATCGGGGGTGGAGGACTTGATCCGGAAAGGAGTCCTCGTGGAAGTATTGATAGGGGAGGTGGACAGGAGAGAAGAGCTCTTCCCAGGACTGGGTTGAATCCCCAGGACACCAGGAGAACTTCCGTTGATCAAGGTAACCTTGGTAGAATCTTCCTTGTTGAGATGCAACCCCGCATTTAATTTCCGCCCTCTTGAATCCTGACTCCAGGGAAATATCTCCTTCGTTAATATCAAGCATGCTATTATAGATTGAAGGGTGAATAAAAAAGATAGGGGGCGAATGTTTTCCGATTGAGATTGAGTGGTGTTTTTTTGATGGGTAGGCGGAGTTTGTTAACCATTTTATAACTGATTGCTAGAGGGAAAGATAATTGTTAAATTTATTGATTATTGTTTATCACTAATGAAGTGGAAATAAAAACAAATTTTATCAACGCCTGGAGATGTTCAGCCAAAAATTGGGTTTGAGGAACAAATACAAAAACTAGAACTAAGAAAATTACAACATTATTTCAGAATTACTTTGCTAAGAAGCCTTTTTGGCAAAATTATTAACTTTCACTAAATTATTATCCACGATAATGGGATCGTTTAAAAACTACGTCATACCAGCATAGGGGGGGGGGGGTTAACATGTTTTATGATGGTCTGTAACGAAGGAGGGGATATATTAATGCAGAATGTTAGAAATAATAAAATTACCAAATGAAAAATATTAATGTTAATAAACAGTTTTTGAAATCCTTGCAAAAATAAAAATTAGTGATTTTATTTGACAAGTAAAGCATCTAAGTACAGACTTCCCACTTTTTCCAGTATTGTGCTCTTTTTCCCTTTTTTTAAAGAGTTCCTCTTTTTCCCCTTTCTTCAAGAATTTTCCACTTCTTCTCACTTTGTTGTTTAAATTCAGATTGAATTGAAAAAAAAACCAAAGAAGGAACTACAAATATTTTGAAGCTACTCTTTTTTTCTTGCATGATAATTAATTGTCTTAACTAAAAACTTAAGTAATTCTTTTATGGCTGAAAATTAATCGCTTTTAGTTAAAAATTACACTAATTAATTTTAGATTGAGAATTAATATTGTTTGGTTGAAAATTAAATTACTTGGATGAAAGTTGACGTTAGTTTTTTGGGATTTTCTTAAAAATTGATTCTCTTGGTTTAGGATTCCACTATTTTGTTGAAAATTCTTTTTTATTTTTCTTAAAATTCATGTCTAGTAACTGAAAGTTTAACTATTTTATTTTCTCTTAAAATTGACCGGTGTTAGTTGAAAAATGAACTATTAAATTTTTTATTGAGAATTCATGCTTATAGTTGAGAATTAAACTGCTTGCTTGAAAGATGAACCTCTTTGTTAAGAATTAATTTGATTTGTTGAAAAATTTAATTTTTGGTGAAAATTAGTTTCTCTTCGGCTGTAAATTAATTACCTTAACTGAAAATTTAAGTAATTCCTTTATAACTGAAAACTGACCATTTTTAGTTAAAAATTTAAGAAATTAACTTTTGATTGAGATTTCAGGTTTTCTTTTGTTAAAAATTTAAGTGCTTTGTTGAAAGTTACAAAAATTTATTTGAGACTTGATGATATAACTATTTCGTTGAAGTTTCTTTTTAACTGAAAATTTATTTATTTAACTTTTGTCTGAATACTGATCACTTTTATTTTAAAATTCAACTATTAAATTTCTAATTGATAATTCATATTTCCGTTTTTGAAAATTCAACTACGAGGTTGAAGGTTGAACCACTTCTTCAAACATTCATTTTATGGGTTAAAGATTTATCTATTTTGTTTATAAATAGCTTGTTTTTCAGCGAATTAATTTTTATTTAGTGTTGATTTTTTGGAACTCAATTTTTCGTTCAGAATTTAGATTTTTCAGTTGAAAGCTCAAATATTTAGTTAAGAGTGTCGATATTTTGTTATGAATTAGTCTTTTTTGGTAGAAAATTAATCTTCCAAATTAAAAATCCAACTGCTTGGTTAAAAGCTTAATTCTTTTGTTAAAAATTCAATGTATTAGTTGAAGATCCATATTTTTTGTTGAAAATGTAGATATTTTGTTGAAAAATTGATTTTTTTTCATTTTCTTGAAAGTAAATGTTTTGAAATGAAAATTTTACCATTCGATTATTGGATGGAAATTGATCATTTTTAGTTTAATTAATTCTTCAATCAGAATTTATGTTCATTAGTTGAAAACTCATATTTTCCGGTAGATAATGAAATTCTTTTATAGAGAATGCACTTTTTTCATTATGAAAAATTAGCAACTAGATTAATATTTTGAAAAAAAACTATTTGTTGAATTTTGGTAGAAATGTTATATTTTTTGTTTAAAACCGCAACCATTTGGGTAAAAATGAATCTGTTTCAATTCAGGATTTAACTGCTTGGTTAAAAAATTCGTCCTTTTTGGTTCTGTTCATCTGTTTTTGATATTAAATTTAAATCCTTTTTGGTTCAAACATCAACTATTATATTTTTTAAAGAGAATTGATATATTTTTAGTTAAAGAATAAAAAAATTTTGTAGAAAAATTGTGTTTTATAGGTTGAAAATAAAACTGTGTGGCTTAAAGTTTAACCATTTTGTTGAAAATTGAATTCTCTTCTTGAAAATTCAGCCATTTTCTTAAAAAGTTATCTTTTTTATATCTCAACTGTTCTCTTAAAGATTCGTTTTTTTGGATAAAAAAAGTTGTCCCTCTGGGTACAAAATTTTTCTCCCTTGATTAAAAATTCAAGTTTCTTCTAAAAATGTCGTCTTTTTGGCTTAAATAGTTCAACTATTTCAACTATTCAACTATTTTGTCACAAAATCATCTTTTCGGTTAAAATTTTATCTTTTTTTTAAACTTTCCTGCCTATAATTTTTTTTTAAATTAAAATAGTTTATTCCCTTATTCTTTCACTATTTTCGTAAAATATCAGCCTACTTCCCCTCTTTTGAGAGGATTTTGGGCTGTTGAAATATTATATTTTCTTATTTTTTTATTTATGATGTCCCTCTCGGAGCTTCAAGTTTTGTGTGATGATCTTTGACGTAATTTCTGAACGACCCCAAATACAAAATTTGATACCTACCAAATTTCTATTTTTTTCAAATAAAAGAGTAATAAATCTCTTTGATTTGTTTACTACATTTAAAAGAATAAAAAAATATTTATCGATTATTTTAGAAAGCCTTACAGGCTTTGTTGATATGATTTGTTAAATGACATCAAAAGTACACAAAAGAACCATATATACTAGAATAGAAGTGAAAGAAAGGAAGAAGCCTGGGGATATTTTCCGAGAGAATGTAGGGTAGGATGTGGGAAATGCAACATCATTTCGTCTAAATTCAAGAACACCTTTCGTTTGTACGAGGCTTAGAATTTAGTAGCAAGCTTTATTATCTTTTTGAAAAAGTGTTTTATGATGTAAACAGGACATACGCCGTGTGAATTCAGACTTTTATAGTACC
>JAWWLR010000092.1:23583484-23593593 GCA_035041075.1 Acraspis erinacei | reverse complement strand
CACCGACGTAAAAACTTTTTTTTCGGACTCAGGGGGCCTCAAAACGTCGACATTTGATGGAATCCGCGAAAGTCATTCTTCACACAAAACCAATACCTTCTCCTTATGATGAGAATGTAAAAATGTTTATGAGTTCCCGAGTTATGATTTAAAATGTCCAAGCGTTTCAGAGCACCGAGGCTGGCTGACAGCTGTGACCTGAGAATCGGTGCAGTCACGCAAGGACATTTTGAGTCATATCTCAGGACCTTATCAATTTTTTCTTAATTTCTTCAGATTATATTAGAAATAAGATTTAATGTATTGCATACTGTTCATTTCAGATTTTGACTACAACTTTCCTAGGTCATAAAACCTACTGAAGTTGAGGTAAAAAATTCGTTAACCCTTTTTAAAAAACTTCTTACGTGATTTCTCCTCTTCAAAAATATTAGAAATGTCTCAAATAGAAGTAATTCAACGTGAAATTGCACAAGCTTTCGAATGGTTTTAAAAACAATTTCTAACTCTATTCTGAGCAGATTTATCGTGCTTCAAAGTCATCAAATGAATAGGTACAATTTTACGGAATCAACTAAACATTTTTTTACTAATGACTCTTAATACTGCTACTATGTCAATTTATAAAAATAGTTAATTATTTATGGTAATACCCAGCTTGACTATTGTTTAATAAATAGGCTTAAATTCGTAACCGAAATAACTCTAAAAAATGTCTCTTCGATGACACTTTATTATGATATTTAGCAAACGGAAATTAATTGCTACAGTTGTCTCAATAATGATCAAATATACAAATAAGAAACAATTGTTGAGATAATTATAATTGTTTATATAATTATAAACTTCTTAAATAATTGTTGATTGTATTATCGATTTTATAATATTAACACAAACATTTTTTCTTCATAATAACATTATACGTCTAATAAGCTTATCTTGAAAGCAAAATGCAAATAAAATCAAAATATATTGCTACAATACAAAACAGTTCAATTTTTTCCAAAAAATCGAATGACTTTGGAAATAATTTATATTTTTTAAAGCTCTTAAGCTCAATTTAAAACTGAATCTCCATTGTATTTTCCTAAAGTATTAGGATATTTCTCGAATTTTTGGTTAGATCCTAGGATATAGTTATTACAATTCTTTGAAAACATGGAAATATAAAGTTGTTTTGCTTACAGAATTGGCATTTTATGCCAATATTATAAATATTAAGGCACCTTAGGAACAGATAAAGAAAACAGGCTTGTACATAATTTCTGTTTCAAACTGTTGATTTGTTTATCAAAAATAATTCTGATATAAATAATTCTGCCGAAGCACACCTGTTTTTATCTAATCGTAATTGAGCATTGATTCGTCTCACATTTGATATAAAAATATGGATTTAAATAAGCGATGCATTGAGAATCCCGAAAAATTAAATTTTCTCATTAATTTATTTGTAACATTATACCTTAAAACCGAAAGCTTCTAGAGGGATGCTTCTCTCTAGTATTAAATCAAGTTTGAGGGCTGTCGACTTTTGATCTTCTCCGAGACTATAATAATTTCGAACTTAATCTTCTTGACTTTAATAGCATGGCGAGTACTTAATCAAGCACAGAACACTAAAACTTAATCCTTGATAGTTGCCTATAAAAGGGGATTTTGATCTTGAGGTTTGTAGGACATCAAAATGAAAATGCATATAAAATTATCATACACTCTATATGTGTAACTCATAAAACTCTCATCTTCTATGAATAATAATGAAATTACTAATAAAGCTTCTATAGCTTCTAGTGACAAATGTAGATTCAAATGATTATTTTCTGGAAGAATTTCTGTATAGACATTAGGGTCTTATGAGTATAAATAATTACATATGGTAAATTTGAGAAAAACGAATTGGGCAATCATTTCAGCTGCGGATGTGGGCCCTCATCAGTACTAGAAACGTACTTAATAAATTAAAGAATAAAAATCAAATCTTTTGTATAATATTTTTTATATACAACTTTTATTATTCAGAAAATTTTCTCATCGACTTATGTGTGTGCCCACGGCGCACCGTGGGAGAAAAATGAATTTTTTGGTTCAAAATAACGTACAGCCCACAAATATTGACCGATTTGGACCAACAACAATTTTTCTATTAGACGTTCCCGTTGCTCGTCAATAACATGAAAATGGTTGAAATCGCCTGAGTTTCATAGAATTATTTACTAGTTTATTTTATTCATTTTTGAATTATTAGCTAAAGATATTCCGTTAATATATAAGAAATAAAAAGTTTTTTTTATAAACAAATTATTGGTTAAGCGAATGTTATTAATGATTTCTAAAACATTTGCGTTTTTTTAAAAATTTTATTGCAAGAAATTTGGATAAAAACAATGTAATGATGAAGAAATATTTTCTTAAGATTATTACTGGAAGTATTATACAAAAATTTAATTTAAAAATGCATTGATCAGGCATCTGTGGACGGAAAATTTCGTTTTTTCGATATCAGCCTTTTTAATTGGGAACTTCATGATAGTTTAAGCGAAATTCATAATTAGTTAACGAATTCGATATACTTTTCCAGCAAATTTAATAAACAAATGCATTATTCTGATCCTAAAATTTATCGTCTAATTATGAATGTAGTTGAAATCATCATGAAGTTCCCAATTAGAAAGACTGATATCGAAAAAAAAACAATTTTTTCCGTCATCACGTGCACCAATAAAACATTTGTTTGTTAAACACTTTTTAAACAATCATAAAATTTATCAGTTAATCATAAATATTGCTGAATTTATTATGAAGATCCCAATTAAAAAGAGAATTTGTCGATCTGACAAACCGTGACATGTCAAAACTTCCGAACCCTTTGAAACGAAGTGCATTTTTAGGGATAACAATGACACCTGAAAAAAAATCGTAATAAATATCTTGAATATTCTTGGCAGTCCATTTATTTTAAAACACGTAGTACCTTATTTCTCCTCACATCGGCACAGCGTCCTTTAATTTATAGTAAGTTTGTGTCGGTGTTATCATTAACGACACATTTACTTGTGTGCAGGACAAAATGTATTGCCCCCGCCGGACATTTATTGGTACTTCGTACCCAAGTCACTCAGAAACTTTGACTCTCGAAAATGCATTGAGGCTTTCACGGTCGTATCGTTGGAGTTCCTAATACCGAACTTATCGTATCTTTGGGGTCCAAGTGTCATTTTCTAAACTTTTTTATTGTTAATGACGAATTTGAATACGATCATCTCATTTCTGCAAAAAAAATTGGTTAAGAATGTTAATTAATTATTTAAAATTCAGTTAACGATGTTCATTAGGATGCTGAAATTCGATAAACGCCGTAAAGGGCAGTTACGGCTCTCTTTAAATTACAGACATCAGAAATATTCCTGCTATGATTTGAGAGAACGCCATTCACGGAAAATAGAATAATGAAAGAATAGAATTATTAATAAATGTTATTCAATTATAAAATTATAATTTTAAATTAAATACTCTTTAATTTTGAAAGATTTATGATTCAAAGCTCTTTACAGTTTTGAAATATGTTTAAATAATAATCCTTTAGTTGTGCTGATTTTGATATAATTGATATTATCAATAATTCTTTTGTTTTTTAATCTGTTCTTTAAAGAAGCTTAAAAGGAAATTGAACGTTTTCTTTTACCGAAAATGTGTATAAGAATGTTGTAACTATAATTAAATTTTAATGAATAGTGAATAATACGAAGTTTTTGGTTTTTAGTGGAATTAATTCATATTTATTTATTAAATGTTTATAAATTAGGAGTTTTTGCAATTAAGGGTGCATCCCAAAATTTAGCAATAATTATTTTTAAAGTTATTGTCAGTTTCAAAAAATTATTTTAATAATAAGGTGTAGCTGTCCTTCAGGATTCCAATGATATACGAAAGTAATTTTTCGATTTTTTTTTAGTTCTGCATCTGAAATAACTGAAATAACGTGTCTGAATTATCCGAAAAATGTCTATTGAATTTAGTATAATTATAAATATGAAAGAATCCTGTCAGAGGGTTTTCTACTAAATGGTTTTTCCTGTTGGGTTGACCTGAAGTAATGACATAGCGAAATTTGGTAATTCAGCTACTTAGGCAAATGTGGGATTTTATTCGTGAATCATTTGAATAAACTTAAATGAACTAACTCGAGTGACTAATTAATGCTGACCTTTCCATTTCGCTCCCCTAACTGTTGTTATCCGACGAAAATTGGTTTAGATTGGTCAGATACGTAACAAATATTGGTTGTGACATTTGGCTCAAAGGCCAAAATTTTGAAGCATTTTATCTCGGTCAAACAAACTTAACTCACCAGAAAGACATAAATAAAGAACCTAAAAAATAGAGCGTGTTCACTAAACATAGAATTCGAAAGGATGAATGCCAGTATCGTAAACTTCTTGGGCTTGAAATGTAACACATAGAGTTGGTAATGATCGTGAGCGGTCAGTTTGAAAACCGATCTGGAAAACCTTTCAAAAATATACAATCCTTTTTTAAAGAGAAATTAAAGTTTAAACTGCAGGACCTCTTTCAGTTTTCTTCGGGTTTGGAAAACGAGCAGATGTTTACTTTTACGTTAAAAATTAACGTCCTGCATCATAGACGAAAATCTTAGTTGAATTTATACTCGTTTGTGCTTTCTCGTTCTTTCTTTTTTAAAACTTCCTTTAAAATTAATCAATTATGTGATTGGTGTATTTCAAAGTGTTTGCGTGAATATTGTGTTTGTGGGATTACTCCCTGACTTATATCCCTGCATTAATTATTTTATAAGTTGTGTAACAAATATTTGATATCAAAAACTTAATTTTTCTTCTTTCCTTTTACAGTAAATATTAGTTGATCAATTTGATTCCAAAGTTGGATCAAAATGATATGCAATACTTACATAAAAGTTTCGGATTTTTTATTTGATCAGCAAATTAGGTATTAGAATGATCCGACTCTCAAGATCAATTGCTTCCCATAATATCGGCGCTCTTTCCTAATTAAAAAAAAAAATAAAAATCGTTGCACTTCGATCATTATTTAAATTGCATGAAAATAAAGAACCACTTTTTAAAGGTGAAAAATAATTTCCTGAACCATTGAGATGTGTAGCCTGAGATAAGAAGAATTCTAATTCTTCTTCAACCCTGAAATTCAACATTTTTTAAATTATTCCTTGTTGAGTCTGGAAAGTAGCAAATTTTCTATAAATGTGAGTCGAAACTACGAGAACCTATAAACAACAAGAGAAAAAATTAAGTTTCAGAATTAAATATTTCTTTGTTTTGTTAAAAATTAATATTTTTAAATGAAAATTTAAGTACAGATTAGAATTTCATAATTTTAGTTCAAAATTCATCTCTTTATTTCAATATTTGACCATTTTTTTCATTATTTTTTTCTGTTGGTTTTAAATTAATTTTAGTAACTGAAATTTTAAACATTCTATTTTTGGTTCGAAAGAAATCATTTTTTATATTAGTTGAAAATTTAAATAGTTGGTTCAAAATTCATGTATATTGTGAAAAAATTATCTTTTTTTGATCGAAAATTCATCTTTATAGTTAAAGATATAACTGCTTAATTGAAACTTAAAGCCTTTTGTTAAAAACTAATTTTTTTAAAAGATTAGACGTACTTTGTTCTATTTTTAGTTTAAAATTCAACTACTTGGTTGAAACTTCATGCATTTTGTTAAAAATTCATTTTTTGGTAGAAAATTGATCTTGTAGGATGAAAGTTGAACTATTCTGTCAAAAATTCAATTTTTTCAAATTAAAAATTCATTATTTTAGTTTAAAATTTATCTCTTCGGTTGGAAATTGAAATATTATTTTGAGAATCCACGTTTTCTTATCAAAAGTCAATTTTTCAAAAGAAAATGTAACTACTTCAGTTGTACACACATTACTTTAGTTGTAAATTATTATTTAGTATTGGGAAATAATTCTGGTCTTCACATTTTTCTACCACACAATGATTTCTAAACTTTTGTACATTTTCAGACATTTTGACGAATACCAGAAATAAATGTAAAAGCTTTTTATAATTTTTTGAAGATTTTGAGATTAAGTTTTTTTTAGAGATTTCTGGAAAATGTTTTATGTTTTAGGTTTAATTTTAAAAGAATAATTTTAAGTTTTGAGGATTTCAAATTTTATGGAAGAATAATATAAAAGACTTTAAGACCATTCTTTTAATTTTTCAGGGTGTCAAGAGAATGAGCAAACTTACTTAAGTTTAAGAAATACTTAGAAGTTTCCAAAGGTTTCAAAAATAATTGAAACGTATAAGATATTTTAGGAATTTGTTTAGGTTTCAAAAAAATGAAGAATACATTTTTTTAGGCTCTTAGAAAAAATTTAAATGATTTTTTATTTAAAAAATTAATTTTAGGAGAATATTTAAAACAATTTTTTCAATTTTTCAGTATTTTTATAAAACTATACGAAATGTTTAAATTATTTTAAAATATTTCAATGTTTAAAAATGATGAAAGGATATTTATTTGGGAAAATGAACTTTATGAGAACGCTGAAAAATATTTTTAAACATTTTAAAACATTTCCTTAAATTTCGAAAAAAGTAAAAGATTTTTAAAAAATGTTTCAATGTTGTAAGATTAAAAAATATTATCAAGTGAATTCAAGAAATGTTAACAAGAATTGAAGAAATTATAAGAAATTGAAGCCATAAAAAATCTAGGAAATATAGAGTTCTTAACAGATGTTAAGCAAAAAATTTAGAATTTTCAAAACAAATTTGAAAGACTTTAAGTGAATTAGGAAAATTTTCTTAAAATTCCAAGGAAAATATGGAAGATTTTAATACAATGTCTTTTTTTTACATTTTAAATGGTTTTTCAAAATTTAAAGAAAAATTCGAGTCTGCTAAAATTATTTAAGAATTTAAGAGGTTTTGAATGGATTTATAACGAATGTTTTCTAATATTTTGTAAAATCCTGTAAAATATTTTTTTATCTTCTAGATTCTTTTTTGAAACTTTTGAAATGTTCAAAAATATTTTATAATTTCCGCAAGAGGTTGCCTCGCACTGGCCTTGTTACTAAATCGGTACCCTCGAAACGTAAACAGTCATAGCAGCTCGAACAGTTTTAAGTTGGATTGCATAACATTGCGCAATATACTGGACTGAGTACTCGCACACTGCGTGGGTCAGTCGTTCTAGGAATTCCAAAACCTAACTGGCTTGTATGGGACCTGGAGTGTATTTATACTAATAAAACCCAAATACCAATATAAACATTTTTCTAAACACTTTTAATACTTTGGTCAATTAAATCCAACATCTTCCAAACATTTATTAAAGATGTTGCGAGAAAGGCCCGCAAGAGACAACCCGCTGATGACGAAAAATGCAATGAATCGAGAAATAGAAAAAAATATCCAGGACGAAACGAATTGAGATGTGCTCCCTCGATAGCTCTGTCACAATCAGAGGGATTTTCTTTCTCCCTTAATCCTTTTATTCCTCTTTTCCCCCTTGGAAGAAAACTTCTCCGACAAATCCTTCCTAATTTATCTGTACGAATGTCCCCTTCAGGTTCGTCGAAGAATCGAAGCACTTCACCCTATCGTCAGCGAGAAGTGAATTCCGGAAGTATCAGATCCGGCGGAAGTGGAGGAGCTCAAGTGAACCTGGGATATGGCACAAATGCGTGGGCTGATTCCAGAAGAGCCAGCAGTTCCGTTTCTCAGGTAATAAAATATCACTCACTTTTTCCATTTTTATGTACGGAAAATTAAATATGGGTCTTAAATCACAGAGTAATAGCTCTCATTTTTATTGCCCTCAACTAAAAGTTGAAAGAAGATTATATTTACCCTTTTTTTCTTTTATCCTTTAACTTTGCAAACGCGTTCATTTTTTATGTGCAAAATGTAGCATAGTTTATATTTCAATCAAAAAGATGAAATTTTTTTAATGAAGTTTGAGACCAAAAAGATGAATTGTGAACAAAAAAAATTTTTTACTCAAGAAAGAAATAAAAGTTTATCCAAATTATTGAACTTTCAAGCCAAGAGACGAATTTTCTCTATAAAAATTGAATTTTCAAACCAAAAATATTACTTTTTAGAAAAAAATTATATTTGATACGAAACTGATGCATTTTTACCCCAAAAAAATGAAATATAAGACCCAGAAAATTATTTATTTAACAAAAAAGGATAATCTTCAACTCAAAAAGATCAATCTTAAAAATAGGCTTTTTTACTAAACAGTTACAATTTCAATTAAAGATATGAATTTTCAACTCAAAATATAAATCTTCAACGAAAAAATAATTTCTTAACAAACTGACTCAACCAAATCTTTCAAACAAAAAAGAAGTTTCTAAGAAAAAATGGAATTTTTATTCCAAAAGACGAATCTTTGCAACCCAAAAGGATGATTGGTAAAAATTTAGTTGAATCATCTGCCAAATAGTTGCATTTTTATCCATAAAATATGAACTTTTGTACTAAAACTGAGCAATTTTTAATAAAAAAAAACGAGAAATTTTGTTTTTAAATTTAAATTTTCAATCAAATAGTTGCATTTTTATTCATGAAAGATGAAATATATCTTTAAACGGATGAATTTTTAATTAAAAAATTAAAAACAAATTTACAAAAAATAGTGGAATTTTCATCCAGAAAGGACTTTAGCTCTCCTTTAACCCCGAAATAGTACATTTAAATTAAGAGTAAATTTTCCTTGAAATAGTCTCAAATTTTAACAAAGCATTAGAATTTTCAACCAAAAAGTATGACTTTTCAACAAAATTGTTGAATTTTCAACCAAACAGTTGCATTTTTATCAAAAAAAGATGTAATTTCTGATAAAGTAGGTGAATTTTAAAATCAAAAAGACAAAATTTCGAAAAAGAGTAAAATTCTAAAACGAACGAATGCATTTCATTTAAGCAAAATGAAATTTCTTCTAAAACTGATGAGTTGTGGAAAGAAAACCTTCAAGAAATAGTTAAATTTTGGTCCAAAGAAGTTTCCAGTTCACTTTCGTAAACCAAAAGGAAAATTGTAAGCAATAAGTTAATTTTCTATTAAATAGTCGAAAGTTTAACCAAAGAGTATGAATTTTTAACGATTTTGTTAAATTTTCAACAAAACAGTTGCATTTTCATCCAAGAAAAATGAAAATTCTACTAAAACAGGAGAACTTTTGAATCAAAATGACAATTTTTCAAAGAAAGATTTGACGTTTCATCCAAAAAAAAATTCAGTTGACTTTTCAACACAAAAATACGAATTTTAAACAAAAGTCAATTTTTTATGAAATATTTCAACTTTGAGCAAAGAAGTTGCATTTTTATCCAAGAAAGATACAATATCTCTGCTAAAAAATATGATCTTTTAAATAAAAAACACAAATTTTCAGAAAAAAATATGTTTCATCCAAAAAAGATTTCTGTTGACTTATCAGTAACAAAACATGATTTTTAAACAAAAGTTTAATGTTCTACAAAATAATTACATTTTTAATCCCAAAAGACTAAATTTTACACAACAGTTGAATTTGTAACAAAAAAGAATGTCTTTAAGAAAATTGTTAAATTATCGAACAAATAATCAAATTTATAACTAAAAAGATAATCTTCAGGTGAAATTTTATGCCAATTTGCAAAAATTACGTACATGAGTGAAGGACCACCTCTCCCCTTCCTTAACAAATCGTAACAAAATGTTTGGATAATTAGTTGTTTAAATAAATTATTGGAACATGTTATTATAGTTTATAGCAATTTTCTTTTAGAATAGAGTTGGACTGTCGGTGTTTTATATAATTTTTCAATTTCTCTTATCTTTTCAGTTAATAAAATTTAACAGAAATAATTTTCTGAACCATTTATTATTATTTAGAACAATATTTTCATGAAATATATTTATACACTTGCTTGTTTCTTCTAAAATTTCTTCTAAAAACCTGTTGTCCGCTTTTCAATTAAATTAAGGTAATAATTAAATCAAATTAACAAAAATAATTATTAGGGTGGCCCAAAAAATGAGATTTGAGAAATTTTAATGGGCACGTTCACCAAATTGTTCTTTTAGGCAAATAA
>JAWWLR010000092.1:23562955-23577512 GCA_035041075.1 Acraspis erinacei | reverse complement strand
CAGATGACCATACTGTTGTAGCACTTGCTATAGTCTCGATTTTATCAAATATTGATGCTAATCTAGTATATAAACTAATTTAAAAAACTGGAATAAAATTAAAAATTACATAAAACTAAACTTTCACCAATTTGACGAGGCTATTAGATTTTGCGTTGATAATGCTTATTTTCAATGTAATTACAAATCTTACACTGAGAACAAGAATTGGATGGTGCGACCTGAGAATTGAATGTGGTATCCAATTGAGTTGGATTCTGGACCGCCGTCCAATTAGTTGGCTGAGACAACCATTTTTATTGGATGAGTTAAAATTGGCTGTGAAATCCAACGGGGGAGAATCGATGATACTATAAGTTGGTTGCCTTGGAGCATCACCTTGGTTATGACATTTAATCTGAATGTAATTATATCTATTTTTATTTATCGTGCATCTTCTTTGGTTTGATAGTAGGACCATGTAATTGGATGCATGGGATATGTTGCAGGAGTTCTATAAAAAAAAGCGATTTATACATACAAATAACTTTATAAAGATAGAATAAAAATTATGATTATACTATATATTACAAACAATAAAATAACATAATATTCATACAGCATACTTGAAAGCAATGTAAACATTGTTATCTGCCATTCTCACACCTATAACTGGACGTGATGAACTAATGAAATTAATATTTACCCAACTTTTTTTAACTATAAGATTATTTTCTACCAAAACAGACGAATTTTTTAACAAATTACATTAATTTCTCAACCAAACAGTTGAACTTGGAACCAATAGGATTAATTTTTTTACTAAAAAAGATAAATTTTTAACGAAATATGAATTTCCAACTAATTGCGTCAATTTATAACCAAAATTTTTTAATAAAGAAGATTATATTCTACCAAAAAGATGAATTTTTCAACAAATTACATCATTTTTCAATCAAATAGTTGAATTTTCACCGAAAGATTAATTTTCTGTAAAAAATATGAATTTCAAACAAATTGCGTGAATATATAACCAACATTTTTTAATAAAGAAGATTATTTTCTACCAAAAAGATGAATTTTTCAAAAATTACATCAATATTCAACCAACTAGTAGAATTTTAAAGCAGACGATTAATATTATATAAAAGAAATATTAATTTCCAACAACTTATAACAATTTTCAAACAACTAGTAGAATTTTAAACTAGAAGATTAATTTTATATAAAAGAAATCTTAATTTCTAACAAATTGCATCAATTTCTAATCCAACTTTTTTTAACAAAGAAGATCATTTGATACCAAAAAAGAAGAATTTTTAACAAAATACATACATTTCTTAACAAATAGTTGACTTTTTAATCAAAAGAAAAAAGTATGAAATTCCAACAAATTACATCAATTTTTAACCAAATAGTTGAATTTTCACCCAGAAGATTAATTTTCTATACAAAAATGTAAATTTCCAACTAATTGCGTCAATGTATAAACAAAATTTTTTAATAAAAAAGATTATTTTTTACCAAGAAGATGAATGGTTCAACAAATTACATCAATTTTCAATCAAATAGTTGAATTTTCACCGAAAGATTAATTTTATATAAAAAATATGAATTTCAAACAAATTGCGTCAATATATAACCAACATTTTTTAATAAAGAAGATTATTTTCTACCAAAAAGATGAATTTTTCAAAAAATTACATCAATTTTCAACCAAATAGAATAATTTTAAATCAGAAGATTAATTTTATATAAAAGAAATATTAATTTCCAACAAATTACATGAATTTTCAACCAACTCGTAGAATTTAAAACCAGAAGATTAATTTTATATAAAAGAAATCTTAATTTCTTAAAAATTGCATCAATTTCTAATCCAACTGTTTTTAACAAAGAAGATTCTTTTCTACCAAAACAGACGAACTTTTTAACAAATCACATCAATTTCTCAACCAAATAGTTGAGTTTTTAATCAAAAGAAAAAAGTATGAAATCCCAACAAATTACATCAATTTTTAACCAAATAGTTGAATTTTCACCCAGAACATTAATTTTCGATACAAAAGTATGAATTTCCAACTAATTGCGTCAATTTATAGCAAACATTTTATAATAAAGAAGATTATTTTCTACTTAAAAGATTAATTTTTCACCAAATTACGTCAATTTTAAACCAACTGGTAGAATTTTCAAGCAGGAGATTAATTTTATATAAAAGAAATATTAATTTCCAATCAATTCCATCAATTTTTAATCCAATTTTTTTAATAAAGAAGATTATTTGATACCAAAAAAGACATTTTTTTAAACAAATTACAACAATTTTCAACTTGATAGTTCAATTTTCACCCAAAAGCTTAATTTTCTATAACAAATTTGAATTTCTAACTAATTACATGAATATTTATCCAAACAATTTTAACAATAAGATTTTTTTCTACCAAAAAGAAGAATTTTTTAAACCAATAACATCAATTTTTAACCAAATAGTTAAACTTGTAAGCAATAGGGTTAATTTTTTTTATACGAGAAAGATGAATTTGTAACAAAATACATGCATTTCTCACCAAGAGTTTTCAACCAAAAAATTAATTTCCTACGCAAATTATGCATTGTAAGAAAATTGCATCAATTTTAAACAAAAATTTTGTAACCAAGAAAAATATTTCCTACTAAAAAAGACAATACATGCATTTCTAACCAAAGAATCGTCCTGAAATTGAAATTCTTCTTTTTTGTTGCAAGATTAATCTGCCAAATAATGGGCCAGACATATGTGCCCTGATATATATATCACATCTGGTACGTACCAATTTACAAATCCAATATATTGGTAGCCGGGAAAATTTCTTCTAGGTGAAAATGTAAGCGCAGCCTAAACTAAATTAAAGCAAAGAAAATATGACAGAATTTACATTCTTATTAACACAAAAAGTAATTTAAAAAAATCAATTTTGAAATAGAATTTCGATTCTGGAAGTGCTCGAAGATATTCCAGCCCTGCTAATAAATTTTGTTGTAAGCCTCATTGAGGGACAAGTGTTTCGAGGTCTTCTTTGAAACACTTCATAATGAATAAATTCCTCGGTAAAACAAAAAAAGCGTCAGACTCAATTCAAACTTAATTTTGAAGTTAGCGTCACAAGAAGCTTTTTCAAGGATAAAATAAAATATTGGTCACAACATAAGGAGGAACGAAATAAAAAAGTATATTAAACAAAGTAAAAAGAACTAAAACAACCGCAACAGGATTTTTCAAATACAAAATAAACTATTTGTCTCAACAAAAGTGGGAGCGCAATTAACAAAAATATCAACAAATATATGAGAATACTAACAAAAGAGAAAGAACTGAAATTTATAGAATAATGGATGTACGGTTCAGAGCCTCTAAAAACAACGAGACACTACTTAAACTGCAAACTGCCCAGCACACAACTATCACTCGACTCACAAATGACAAATGACGCTTCTTGAGCAAACGTCTGCAAACGTACATCAAACGAATTGGCTGTCCTGGTCAACGCGTAGGCCGCGTGGCCTATGCAGAGGATGCAGCAGCCGATACAATGATGTGGTAGCTATCTAACGCGCTACATTAAAAAATGGTTACTGTATCCAACGAACTCAGATGGTATATAATTCTCATCAGATGTGCGAACCAACTATTTCTTAATCAACAAAAAATGGATGTGTCAACCAACCATTTTTCTGAGTGTATGAACAAAAATTTGGAACGCCCATAGGATCACCGATTTCCACAATGTTAGCTGAACTGATCATGCAGGATATGGAAGAAGAAATTATTAAAAATCCAATCTTTAAAATTTTATTTTACTTTCGTTACGTAGACGATACACTAGTATGTTTGCCAAAAAATCAAGTACACAAAATTTTGAAGGATTTTAATACAAAGGTGGAAGTTAGTAATATACACTAAAAGAACCTGTTAATAAAAAATTAACTTTCTTGATCTATAAGTTACCTTTGAAAAAGGATACACTGAAACAGATTGGTATCAAAAATAGTTTATTGTGGAAGAACTTTAAATTACCTTTCAAATCATCATAATAATCACAAGAAAGGAATTATTTTCTCTCTTTGTGATAGAGCAAAGAAACTTTCAGAACCTCAATTTGATGCTAAGAATATTGGCATTATCTACTAAATCTTAATCAATAATAAATATCTTCATAAGTTTATCATAAATATTATTTAAAAAGTCTTCAACATTTAGAAATCCTATAAATTACGCAAACGAAAATACAGACTAACGATAAAATCATTGATTACTCAAAAATTATTACTTTACCCTATCATAAAGATCTTTATCTGACAATGATAAGAATATGTAAAAAATTAAACATATCTCTTGTCTTTATAATTAGAAATAAATTGTCTAGTATCCTTTACCATCTGTCAATGATACAATACCAAAATTTGAAAAAACTAATCTCATTTATAAAATTAATTCCAAAGATTGTCCGATGACTTACATTGGACAGACTAAACGTTCTCTTAAAATTGGAATCTCGGAAAACCGAGCAACTGACAAATACAAAAAAAAAAAATTAATACAGGTTTATGTAAGCATTCTAATAATTTTAATCACAATTTTGATTATAATTACAAAAATGTAAAAATTTTAGGTTTGGAAAATAATGATCACAATAGGAATATCTTAGAAATGATTAATATTGTAGGAAGTGAAGGTACTGTTAATTTTAGATTCGGTACTGAAAACCTCAGTGTAATATACTATGCGATCATTGAAACTTTCCAGAAATTTAAGTAAATGGTGAAAATTTTAATTGTCTCAGTTCCTAACCTTAAAATTTTTAGAACAAAGAGCAAACATCTGGTCCCACAAAAAACATTTGAAAATTCTAAATAACATATCACAAGTTCAGATATTTAACACCTAAAATTATAGAGAATGGAGCTCAGTATTTCCTTTCAACTTTATCTGTAAAAATTTTTTTGGGCAGAAATAATGCAAACAAATTATAATTGTTTTTGTCATTTTGGAAATCACATACGTTCTCAAAATTCTTAATTATGGAACATAAAAGAATTTTATAAACAAATAAATTTTTGGAAGCATTTGCATTTTTATTTTATAAAATATTCTTTGGATCTAGGATAGTCAAGTTTCAAATGTCATCTCTGGTAAGTTTTTACTTGAAAATATGTGTTCTTTCTATTGAAAACCTAGATAGGGTAAATAATGTCACGAAATTTTCTATCATTTTTTGTCATACTTATTACTGTCGCGATAAGGCCACGATATCGTTGGCGAAATGCATTGATATTTATTATTTTCCCTGTATTAAACATACTTTTTACGTTGTGCCAGTAATGGTCGGTTTACCTTATTCAGGTGCAACATTTGCTATTTTGATTCAGCTTCTGAATCAAATTGATGAACTGGAATTCACTGTGCGAAAGTTGTGGTTTCCACACGCTTTAGCTGAAAACACTTTAGGATTGGTTGGATGTTGCCCAATGGAGTTTCTTTGATTTCTTCAGGATTCAATTCCACAACCTGGCCACTAAGCATGTTTATTTTCACCCGGATTCCCAATACACGAGCAGGTACATAAATTCCACGAAAAGCTGATTGACTCCATGATTTATGAAATATTGCAAAACGTCACCATTGGGCGCTGACAATACAATTTGTTCTCCGCTTGGCACGGGAGTGAGAATATTATTTTTAATCCGCACTTTGAGTGATGGTTTGGAAGGAAAAGTATATATTCTAAGTTCAAATACCCGGTTCGGATTCCTCTTCGGAGCAAGTCGAATAAATTTAAGATCTTCAAGTTCAAATGCAAGTAGTTTAGAAAAAGGGTGTTTGCCAGGAGCAGACATTGACCTGGCACGAAGAGATATCTTGGCTGGAGCAGAACGTTTGGCTTTAGAATGAGCAATGGCAGGTGGGGGAGACCTGGCAGGAGAATAATTTCTCGTGTATGGAAGAGTCCTAGCAGAAGAATAAGGTTTAACATCTGGAAGAGTCTTGTCAGGAAAATTATTTATCACATCTGGAAGAGTTCTGGCAGGAGAATAAGATTTTGCATCTGGAAGGGTCCTGACGGGAGAATTAGTTCTCACATCTGGAAGAGTCCTGGCAGGAGATTCATTTCTCGGATCTAGAAGAGTCCTGGTAGGAGAATGAGATTTTTTATCTGGAAGAGTCCTGGCAGGAGAAGTAGTTCTCACATTCAAATTGTAGGCTTAACTCTGAAACAAGGAAAAGAGGATCAAATTATTTCAAATTGCACATTCGTGACGTAAACTGGGGTTATCGGTGCGCAATGTAGTGAAACAAATTTCCGTGGAGAAATCAATTTCTATCCCACACCATTCGTTCGATTAAAACTTTTTTTTTTAAATAAAATATTTGTTTATTATGTAAATATTTGTGCGTATGCATTTTTCTACCAAAATTTGTTTATTTTTTACTTAAAAATAAAATAAGGATTTTTTTTAACTTCTGAGAAGCACAATTATTTAAAAAATATTATTCTTTATCAAAGAAGGTCTTACAAATGTGTCAAAACAATCTTTTCAAATTCAGAGTAAACTATCCAGAATTTCATTATTCTGGAATTTTAAAATTCGGCATTCTCAGATTTCAGCATTTTATAATTTTGGGAAGTTTAGTATAGGGAATTTCATTATTCCGGATTTTTCAGTCCTCCCAAACATATTTTTAAACACTTAAAATGAGTTATAAGATTCTAAAAAAAAAAATCTGGAAGATTTTGTGTCAATTTTTTGCAGAATTTTACAAAAAATTTACAAAAAAATTAAAATAATTTTAGAATATACTTAGAAGTTCTGAAAAAACTTAAAAAATAATTTGAATGATATTTAAATATTATTTTTTTGGCCAATGCGAAACGGCATATGGCTTAAAACTGCCTTCTTAAGGTCTAAAAAGTGAAACAAAAATTTTCGTATCACTTGGAATTATAATTATATTTTAAAAAATTGTTAGTATATATAATAATTAAGAAATTTAAAAACACATACGAGAACTTGATTATACAAATAATTTTAAAAATCTATGGAAATTCATGCAGAGTACCAAAGTAAAAATAAATACTAAATAATATTAAAGAACTATATATAGACATGGAACTAGAAGTTTTATTAGATTGAAAAAAAAATATTGTCGAGTAAAAAATTATATCTATAAAAGAATGTAAATTATAAGAAATGATTTAAGAGTTTGCGGAAAATATATGATACCGTAATATAAATTAATGAAAGACTTGTATTTGATCAAAAATGTTGTTAAAATTTGAGTTTATGTTGAATTTGGATCGATCTCATAAGTTCTCAAATAATTCGTCAGTCGGTTATATTCTCGGTGATATCCGCATTCTCGTAATGTTTCTCAAAGTGATATAAACGACTCAGAAATTTAAGCAGGAACCGCTAGGTGCACCAATTGCACCGAATTTTTGGTTTCCGTTGACTCCACGACAGTGCGCTGATCCAGGAGTCAGTGATGCCTCTAAAATACATTGAGTATTGAACCCGTGGTTATAAGTATGATTTGCGTAAAGATTAGAAAAAAAATTCTTAATTATAGAGGTATTGCGTTATTATATTCACCAATAGAATTGAGGATCACCGTGCAGAATAAGACGAGATCATAGACACTTCTTATCTTTTCTAATTTAAGGAAAAAGTGCGCAGTGTAATAATGAATACTTTTATTGACATTGTAGCTAATTAATAGTTTGCCCTTCATCATGCTATGTAACTTATACTATAGTCGTTATCTTTTAGATTAAATTAATAAACTTCTTCTTTAGAGATATTTGCATTTCATAAGAGTCAATTTCAAGGAAAAACTAGATGTGAATTTGATATCGTGTGTTTCCACTTTCTTGGTATTTACACTTAGATCGTGCTCATTTCATGAGTTCCTTGCCTGCTCATTATTATTACATTGTAAATTTGTTTTCATTCTCATAAGGGAAGTCGACATACACCCGAACTTCAAAGGTACGAGGAGTTCGGGAATCGGGAACTCCAAAGATACGACCTTGTAGGGGGATCCCACTCCTGTGACTTTTTTATTTCAAGAGTAATCCGTCAAAGCGCACACAGGCCTACTACGCGCACGCGCACGTTTAATTTATGGATGCGCGAACTCGCGTGCGCCTGAGTCTCACATAGGGCTGGAGCAGAGGAGAAAAATTCTGCTCGATCCTTTGGAGTCAGAACGCTTGTATCTGTGAAGCAGTTGTATCTTGGGAGCTAGTACCTTTGGTGCTCGTATCTATAGAGTTTGAGTGTAACGAAATACAAATAGGGTAATTATCACTTCTTAAGCCATGGAGTGCTTCCTATTATTATGTGAATTTTTAATTGTGTTAATGAAAAAGAATTCTGTTTGAAACAAGCTTTGAAAATTATATTCCTCGTACGGCTTTGCTAACCTGGAGGTTACAATCACAATTCTTATTGATTAAAAATGTTGAGGGTTGATATTAAAGTTGAGTTTTGTTCAATTCTCAATAGTTCTTAATAGAAACTTTATCTTTTTCTTTCAAAACGATTTTTTAGTCAAACGCTTTCTTTAGAAGAAGTTAATATTGAAGCTTTAAAATTTTTTACTTGTGAACGGTAATAATGATCATGCTTTTAAGAATACAACGAAAATTTGCCTAAGTAATTTTAATAATAGATTATAAATTTGTTATTAAATTGAAAATGTGTGCTCTATAATTTCAGAAGCTTTGCGAAAAAACATTCAATTTGGTTTTAAGTTTCCAAGCATTCAAATTATAATCGCATCGAATTGAAATCATTTAAATTCAATTTTCAAAGCATTAAGCTGAAAGTATTTTATTTTGAGATTCTTCAATTCAAAATGGAAATTTTCAATTTTGAGCGCTGTGATTCAGAAATGACATAGTTTTAACCCCTATCCAATAAATTTTGTTCAATTCTCAACATTTTAAGTGGAAACATTTCAATTTTAAAAGTTTCTGATTTAAAATTTTAAATATCAATCGCTATTAATCTGCAATTACTTAATTTTAAACGCTTTTATTAAGAAATGATTATTTTAAATTTTAGTATATATTTTTATTTCCAACGCTTTCAATTCGAGATTCTTAAATACCGTTACGAAAAATAGTAAAAACTAATATTTAAAAATTGGTTCCATACTCGGAAGGAGTAATTCAAATAAAATAATGAAAAGAATGAGATTCGTACATTAATTTGCAATAACTGAATAATAATTGCAATAATAGAAAAGATAAATTTCGTTTTAAAATATAATTGTTGTCTAGCCGTCTTTGTAATAAAATAGTTAAAATTTCAACGAAAGAGACAAATATTCAGATAAGATGATGAATCATAAAAAATATAATTTATTTTTTGACAAAAGAATTCAATTTTTAAACAAAAATATCAATGTTCAAATAAGAATATTTATTCTTTACCAAGAAGACAAATATTTTACAAAGGAGGTGAAAATGAAAAGAAATTACTTTCTAAAAAAATTGTTAAAGTTTTAACAAAATAATACAATTTTTAATCCGTCCTAAAATTTTTTAACCAACTTTTTAATCTAATTTTCATTCAATAAGAAACTTATATTCAACTCTGGGAATTAATTTTTTTTCTACAAATGTTCCTATTTATTTACCTGTTTCAAGAATTGGTAGAAACTTACTGATTTTTTGTTAAATACTATGTAGGAAATTTTCTAGAAAGCTCTTTTTTATTAATTTCAGTGTGCACCTAGACAGTGCATATTATGTATTAACAAACTGCAGGTCGAATAAAATCCTGAAATGTTTATAAAATGATTGCACAAAATTTTAAATTCATTCCGGGATCAATTTGTTCAACTGGAATTTACTGTGAAGGAGTTGTGGTTTCCACCCTACTTTTTTTAAGTCTTGCAGATTGAATTTTTTTTACCTAATGGAATTTCGGCGATTTCTTTTTTTTCAGGTCTTCAACCTTCAACTTCAGTTTAAATATTTGGTTCGGATGCTTCCGGGAAATAAGTTGAATGAATCGAGAATCTTCAATTTTAAATCCAAGTATTTTAGGAGAAGTTTTATTGGCAGGAGGAGACCTGGACCTGGCACGAAGATTTCGCTCGGAAGAAGCAGGACACCTGGCAGGAGGATATGGTTGTCCTGGTCGGAGAATGAGTTGTCGTAGGTGAAAGAGTCCTCGCAAGAGAATGAGGTTTTGCAGGTGGCAGATACTGGCAGGAGAATAAGTGCTCGCAGTTGTAAGAGTCATGGCAGGAAAAATGAGGTTTATGAACTCAACGCTGCAACAAAAGTGCATTTAGCTAAGCTGGACTAATCGGAGCACAGTGAGGCAAAAAGAATTTCGTGACAAATCGATTTTCAGGTTTTTTGCTCAGATTGTCTAATATAAACTGTAGTATATACTCTTGGTTTGAAGCGAAAAGCTTGAACTTCTGATGTAGTTACACTAGATAATGGTCAACGTTTGTAAAATATTTTACATTTCTTCAAAACAGGTTATTTATACAGTAAATTGACGGCCGGGATGCAAGAACCGGGCGAACGCTCGAAACGGGTAAAACGATTTTTCAAGTCAAGAAAGTGGACATGGAAAATTTGTTTTCGAAAATCCTTGTTAAAAAAATTTTACGATATAGAGAATTGAAAACTGAATCTTTTCTTCAGAAGAGGTTTTTTGGTTGCATTGTTTGTTTTGTTTAAAAAATTAAAATATGACTTTACTTCGCACTTTTTTTTCTTTTAAAAACCGTGTTTTTTAGAATCAACTCGCAATAATTTGGCCAATTCTGAATAAAATTGGAATTTTTTTTTCAACGTGTAGGGGAGTCTTTTGCGCTTCCGTTGATGTAGGTGAACATTTCAAAAACGTAGTAATTGTTTATAATATTATAATCCGAAAAAATGTCGTGGTTTCCGAGCTTCTGCTATTAAAATTTTTCGTATGAATTGTAGTACGAAAAAATTTTAATTTTAATTAAATTTTAATTTTTGAAGTATATCTTCAAATTGGAAATTTAATTGTGCATCTTTTAAAAATTAAATAAGTACTAAAAAAAGGTTTTCTTATCAACATTTTCTATTTTACTCTCGAAAGGTTATTGACAAATGATGATAGGAATTCTTTAAAAAAATTAAGGTCCCACATTACTAGAACGATGATAGCTCTGATGACTTGCACCGATCTACCAAAGTAAACCAGAAGCTTAGTTCATGGTAGGAATTCCTCGCGAAGGGCAATCAGCTGGATAGCTCGCTGATGGTACTCGAAGGATATTTTTGAATCCGGTCAATAGCATCCGTTAAATCACTCCATAATTGTACAGGAACAATGAATTTGGACGCCTTTTACACAAAATGCATCAAGTAAACCAATAAAACAGCTACACATAACTCAAGTCACGGTAAGCTCAACTGCTTCATGGAATCTACCTTCGATTTTGAAGCCACGAGTGACACATTAGATTGTTCGAGGTTTTGGACTATTATATTGTTCATAGGAATGAGAAACCGAATAAAACCTAACCCAGTGAGGTATCTCAATCTCTGTAAAATTTCGACGATTGTCTCAATACTCAAGCTATCGATTGTGATTCTTTTTCAGAAAAGGTTCGTTCCTACAAATATTGATAGTCGAAGCTTTTAAGAGGATCAAAAGGTTCAGCTCTTTGGCTAAAAATGGATCGTTTTGTTACGACCGGGACACCTGATGCATCCATATAAAATTAAAACACATCTTTCTCCAAATTCCAATTGAGACCTAGCATTTGAACAGATTGTTGAGTTGGAAGAGACTTGGGTTTCGATAATGGCTAATATTTTTCTGTTATTTTTTTTAATAATTCAGAATCATTTGATATAAAATTTCTATATATAAGAACATAACTGCCGACTTTGAATAGATGATGTAACTTATTCTGAAGAAGTATGACTTCGTCCAAGGTATCCGCACCTGTAATCTTATCATCAACCTAGGTCCCATGTATATATAAGATCGCTATTAGAATAAAAGTTTGGACTGAGTACTCGGTTGATATTATCGATCTAGTCAGTAGTGACCTCTTATTGAGCAGCTGAGCCCTTTGCTAAACCACGATAACCCATTTTCCGTTGCGATGTTTGTAAGTTCGCAGATGACCTTGAGTTTGAGGAATATTTGGATGCAGAAGATGAAACTGCATTCTGAAAACTGTCAAGTCTGGTGATATAAGTAATTGGTCAAAAAGAAAACTAGAAACGGTTCCAGACTGGAAGCTGATTCTTCTGACAGAGGCCGCAAGAAAAAAACAGCGGATAAGTAACAAGTTATCAAGAGTCGCTTATTGTGATACCGATCAACCAACAACATTCAGGCGTTCTTGTAATTGTTATTTGCGAAAGAAATCGTTATTAATAATTGAGCCGGCTCATTCACAGATTTGATACTGGCTCTAAAATGGACAAGACATCCTTTAGAATTTAGAAAATTTATCTTCCATCTAGTTAGAAATGATGTTACGTATTTTCTGTCACTGACTGATTGTGGAATGACATCTACACTGATCGATGTTAACTACCTCTGATGATAATACAGATTCCTTTAAATTTTAATTTGTCAGAAATTTTATAATGAAGAACACAAGCTCTTAGAATATAAAAGAGTCAATATTTGGCTCCTTATTGATCAGCTGCTATCGTAATTATTCTAACGTTAACTGTGTAATTTAGAAAACAAAAAATTCGCATTTGTTAATCATTTTATTTATTTCAGATAAATCACATGCTTGATTGTTTAATTAAAAACATTTCTAATAAGATCCAAACTACATCAGGTGTTTCATAATGTTTCTTCAAATGGTGTTTCTTAGATTTCGGCTCATTCTGAATGTTAGAAGTTTCATTTGACTATCGTGATCTGAAAAAAAATCAAAATATATGTAATAAATTATCATTATTGATTATTGATTTAATGAATTTTTGTTATTCTTCCTGCATTTGTATAATCATGTTACTGCCAGAAATCGCGGTCCGAATGTCAGTCGCTTTGAAAACCTTGGTTTTGAACCTCTTTGTTCCTCTTATTTTTTCCAAAATGGCGTTTTTTGTGAAACATTGTGATGTTAAATTTCATGATTTTTTTTCTCTAAAAGTATAAACTTATCGCAAAACATGTTACAGTACAAAAATTGCTTAGAATTGCTAAAAGAATACGCGTGAATTTTTTCATGAGGTTTTGGGCCAATTTTTAATTTTTTCGTCAAGTTAATTCTTTTTGAGAGAAAAAATATTAAAGTACGTATTACGTAATTATATGTGCGAAATCCTGATTTCTCGGCTAATTAACAACTCAATTATTAGCAATACACTTACGATTTTTTTCAGAAGTTCATGTGCCATTTTTTTCTTGAGAAATTGTCCAAATTAAAAAATTGAAACTTGGCCCAAAATTTTCTGAAAAAATTGAGTAACAAAAATGGATTTAAAGGAAAATGATAATAATAATTATTATCATAATATTAATAATAATAATTGACATTTGGAATTGGCAAACTTTAATAGATTTCAGTAGGCTGCAAAATTTCGAACTATGAGCTGCTAAAAAAACAAAAAAAGCTGCTATTAATATTTTTTTAATAAGAATAATTTTTCATATGACAATAAAAATTGAACAATTGGAAAATAATTTTAAAATTTACATTTCACATATTGTACATTTAAAAATTCAAAGAATTAATAAATTCACGCTTACATTTTCAAAGGCAGAATAAATAAAAAAGTTGATAAATTTAAAATTAAAATTCAGAGCTTAAATCAAAATTAAATTAAATTAAAGTACATTAAAATAAATTAAGTAAATAAAATAAATTAAAGTAAAATAAATTTTCAAACAAAAATTGTTTAAATCAAATTAAAATAAATCTTTTTAAATTATATTCTTTTAAGCAATTTCAAGCTAAAAATATAAATTTATAGTTCAAAATTTGTTTGGAATCTTTCGAAATATTGTCCCTAAAATTTGTTTAAAAAATCATTTAGAAAATTTTCAGGAACCTAATCCTAATTTTATTGTCTTTCTAACTCGAAAATTTTCTATAATTTCTTGCGAATCCTGCAAAATTCATAAAATTACCCTAATCATCCAGATTATTTTTCGTTTTAATTTTGGATACCTTTTTAAATACTCTTTTAAAATTAGTTTTTCAGAATAAAAAATCTTTTTAATTTTTGCGAGTAAACTTAAGAAATTTTTTTTTTCTTGAAACCTTTAAAAATATTTAAAGCGATTCTAAATTTAATTTCAAATTCTTCAAAAATCCACTTTTTCAAATAACAGAAAATACTTAACATAATTTCTGACTAGAAGGATTAGCAGGATAAAATTAAATTTCAACAAAAATTGGTAAAATTGATTAGCGACTGTTGGTTCTCGCGCTCCGCGCTCGATAATTTATTTACCTCTTGCTACGCGCTCTGTCTTAGTCTTTCCCCCACATATGAGCACAGACCATTCAAAAGAAAAGGTCAAAGCATCGACACCTGGAATTTGGTGATTG
>JAWWLR010000092.1:23431770-23444332 GCA_035041075.1 Acraspis erinacei | reverse complement strand
GAGTCAAAAATTTGAGAAATTTCAAAAATTTCTAAAACTTTTGAAAGTTTTAAAAAATTTTTTAATTTTTCAAAAATTTGATCAATTTCCGGAACAATAAGTTCTTCTTACATACAATTTTTCCGTGACAATAGGTTTTTGAATCAAATATTGGCAGAAGTCATGCATTTGGGGGCGTAGCGTAGCGGGCGTAAACATTTATTTAGCGGGCGTAAATTTCATATTGGCCCGGCGGCAGAGAGTGCATGTGCGAACGTCACTGGGCTGCGAGGGCGGAAGCGGCCACATTACGCCTGCTTCACGTGCATGCAAAGGGGCGTTTTCAAGGGGGGTCGGACAAAAAAAGTTTTTACCGGTAAGCTTTCGAGAAATTAAGTAAATAAAGTTAGGAAACGTTAAGTATGAATTTAGCTTAGATTTTAATACTATTACGCAAAAAATTTATTATTTAGTTGAAAATTGATCGATTTTATGGAAGTCATAATTTTTTAGTTATAAATTTAATCGATTTGTTAAAAATTCGTGAGCTGGGATTAATAATTCAAATACTTCGTTGAAGATTCGTCTTATTTGGTTGAATTCACCTGTTTTTTGTATATGTACCTTTTTATTTGAAAATTCATTTTGTGGTTGAACATTGGCATTTTTTGGTAGAAAAGCAATATTATTAGTGGAAACATCATCTTGTTAATGTGCAATTCATTTAATTGGTTAAAAATACAATTCTTGGTCGGAAATTAATTTTTTTCTGGTTCGAAAGTAATTTTTTTGAATGAAAATTTCACTATTTTATTTCTGGTTAAAAATTTATCTTTTTCAGTTCAACATTCGTGTAATTTGTTCACAATTTGTGTTATTAGTTTAATTTTTGGTTTAAAATGTAACTAAAATGTAACTACTCCATTTTTGCTTAAAAATTCATTTCTTATTTTTAAAACTTGTCTTTTTTAGATTCAACTTGTTGTTTCTGATTCAAAATTCATTTTTTTTAATGAAAATAAGTGGAACTGAAAATTCTACTAATTAGTTCCAAATTCATATTTTTTGGTACAAGTAATCTCATCAGTTAAAACATCATCTTAATGGTCGAAAATTTAACTATTCTGTTGGAAATTCATTTTTTTCTTTAAAAGATTAATATATTTAACTAAAAATTTAACCATTTTATTTCTGGTTAGAAGTTTATGTTTTTCTGTTAAAAATGCATGTATTTTTATGTAATTTTGGTCTTATTAATTTTACTATTTACCTGAAAATTCATCATTTTAGTTGAAAATTCATTTCTTAGGTGAAAAATTGGACTATTCCGTTGAATTTTTTTTATTTGCTCGAAAATTAATTTTTCAACTTAAAATGTAACTATTTCATTTTGGCTTCACAATTTATCTTTTTAAGTTGATTATTTAATAATTGTGTTTAAAAGTTGCCTTTTTGGGTCAAAAATTCAAATATATTAGCGTAGAAAAATTATATTTGTGGTTCAAATTTAAACTATTCTGTTGGAAATTAAAATATTTGATACTTTTGTCAAAAATTGTTTTTTTTTCGTTAAAAATGAATTTTTTTATCTTAAAGTGTAACTTCCATTTTTTCTTGCCAATTTATTTTTCTGAATTGAAAATTCATTTATAAGGTCCATTACTTGTCTTTTTTTAGTTCAAAATTTAATTGCTATGATAGAAAATTAAAATGTATACTCCGAAAATCATTTTTTTTATTGTGAATTTGTGCTTTGAACTGAAAATTTAACTTCGCCATTGTTTAAAAAGTGTAGTTGACAATTGCACTATTTTGGTGAAAATTCGTATTCTTTGGTACAAAAGAAATTTTATTAGTTAAAACATTATCTTCATGAATGAAAATTTCACTATTCTGTTAGAAATTCGCTTTTTCGAAAATTAATAATATTTTAACTCAGAATTTAACTCATCTATTTCTGATAAAAAAATATCTTTTAAAATTAAGAATTCATGTACTTCGTGTCAAATTTCTCTTAGTAATTCAACTATTTGGTTAAAAATTTTTTTTCATGGAGTAAAAGCCACCATTTTAGTCAAAAATTGATTTGTTAGGGAGAAAATTAGACTAATTGGTTGACATTTAGTTTTTTTTGTTAAAAAATTAAATTTTTTAAATTTAAGACTTAACTATTTTTGTCTTACAAATTTAGCTCTCTGAATTTGCCTTTTTGGGTTAATAATTCAATTATTTTGGTAAAAGATTCGTCTTTAGGTTCAACATTAATTTTTATATACTTCATTATTATATATACTTATATACTTCATTTTTTAGTTTTATATTTCACTATTTTGTTGAAAATTCGTTTTTTGGTAAAAAAAAGTAATATTATTAGTTGAAAATTTACCTTTTTTGTTGAAAATTCAGCTATTCCGTTACAAATTCGTTTCTTTCATTCATAAATTAATTTTTTTAACTGAAAATTTGAACATTTCATTTTTTCTCTAAAAGCTTTCTTGTTAGTTGAAAATTCATAAATGTTGTTTAAAATTTGTCTTTTTGCATTGAAAATTAAAATATATTAGTTGAAAATTTATCTTCCTTGGTAGAAAATCTATCGTCTTAGTTGAAAATTAATATTTCTGGATTCAAAAAAACCTATTAGTAGATGAACTATTACAAAATTCTGCATAAATTGCTGTAACGCAGTCTTTAAAATAAAATTAGATGCGAAATTTTTTTGCATTATCATTATTTATCGCCTACGTGTAAGGTTATTTTAGACCTGAAAGGAAAATTAATAATGGTCAGGAAACATTAGAAATTATTAAATTTAAAAGTGGCATTTTAAAAGTGGGATTTTCTAGCATCCCCGTTTTTATACTTAATATTTATGAAATAAAAAGGTATGCACGAATTCTGTTCGATATTGGAACATTCAGAAATAAAATCTCTTTTCTGAAAAAAATGACTTTGGGTCCCTTAGAGGCTCTCTTTTGACATCTTGAATAAAAAGCGACTGATCATGGTTGGTAATCATTTATAAAAATTGACCACGCGCCAGTAGCCTTCGAAAGGCAATGAATAGCGACCAAGAAAAAAATTCCTACAATTCCGACAAAGGAGCAACATATGTCTCTGAAGCGTGCGCGCTCCCGCACACCGAAGGGACTTGTGAATCCATCAGCACAGTAGCTACCCATTATTTTCTTCTATTATTATATTAAAATTATTTAAAATACATTAGACAAATTAATTTCAGCTTACAAGAGACAGTTAAAAGTAATTTTCAATTTATGAAATAAATCTCAACTTGTTATTAAATAAAAATAATCAAATCTGTGTAATGAAATTATCGAAAATTGTGTACTCATTGTTGTTAAATACCATATTAAATGATGTTCTATATGTTTATCTATTAATAAAGATCAAAGTTTTCTGCAACATCAATTTAGTAAATAAACATTTACAATAAGGAATTTTATTTCAGGATAAAATTTATCACTGAATGGTTCTAAACCTTATTGATAAAAAAGCAACATTTAATTCTAATTTTGTTTCTTAAAGTTCGGAAATAATTCTCTTTTTCAAATTTTGCTTCCAAAGTACAATTTGTATACTTTTTCACACTTTAAAAGAGATTTCAGTACCGGAAACCAAAAAATTACCGGTAGCGCAAATAAGATTTCTGGGAAAATAAAAAATGATTCAGCTTTTATTTTAATACATAAATTCTAGGTTTTATAAATTTGAAAATAATTTCGAAAAAGATCCTGGAATATTTTAGGACAAATTTTTGATTTGGCATGTATTTAAGAAAATTTAGGAAACTTTTAACTCTTTTAAAAGATGTTTCGAAGAATTTTGAGAAGATGTAAATTTGAAGAGAAAATTTAAAAAATGAAACATACTAATGATTTCCTAACATTTCGGAAAAGAATATAAAAGATTTTAAAGCAAAAATGTTCAATTTTTCAAGATTAAAAAATTGGAGAAAAAATCCAGTAAGTTTGAGTTATATTGAAAACTTTTAAAAAGATTTTAAAATAAGTTTGTGCTTCAAAAGTCTTGAGCAAATTAAAACAAAATGTCGATTTTTTAAGATTTTAACTAAAAAAGTTAGAAACTTCTTAAGAATTTTAAAAGGTTTCAAAAGAATAAAATTTTTGTTAAGATTCCCGGTAAAATTAAATGCATTTTTATTTCAAAAAATGTATTTTATGGGTACATTTGAAAAGATTTTGAAACATTAAAAAGGTTTCCAGAATTGTCAATAATGAAGCTGGATATTTTTAGGACAATTTTTTGAATTATTTTAGAACGCTTAGAAGTTTTGAAAAAAATTCAAAAAATGAAGAACAAAAGTATATTTTTGAAGATTTCAAAATAAGATTTTTAAGGTTTTTAAGGGTTTCGAAAGGAATCAAGAAAATAAATAATAATTCTTAAGATTTCTAGGAGAATTTTCATTGGTCTTTATTTTGAAAAATTAATTTCAGAAGACCATTTAAAAAGATAGCAAAACATTCCCAAAAATTTCTGGAAAATTCGAAAAAATCCGGCGTTTAAAATATATTAAGGAATTTAAGGAGTTTTTAATAGACAAACATATTCTTTAATTATTTGAAAATTTAACTATTTTTTGTCAAATTTATGTCTCGTTAAAAATTCGTCTTTGTTGACAGAAAATAAATTTTCTTGATGGAAAAAATCATCATTTAGGTTGATAAGTAAGAATTAATCTATTTTGGTTAAGGATTCAAAATTTTAAATCAAATTCGCCTTTTTTAAATAAATTCAACTGTTATTTTTTTGGCGCTACAAAATTTGACTGTTTGGTAACAGATTCAGATCATTTGATAAAATCTTCTTTTTTGGTTAAAAGTGGTTAAAACTTAGTTTTTTTTGTTACAAGATCTACTTTTTTAAACTTTATTTTTGTGGGTAAAAAATTCAACTTTTTCTAAAAAATTCGCCTCTTTTAAAACAATTCATTTTAAAAAAATGCAACTGATAAATATTAATTTTCTTCATTTACTTATTACATTATTCGTTGAGAAATCATCATTTCGAGTTGAAAATTTAATTACTTGTTTGAAAATTAACATGTATTTTTAAGCAAATAATTGAATTTTTAGATTAAAAAAATTAATTTTTAGCGAAGGGAAAATGATTTTTCAACAAAAAATTTTAATGCTTAGCCAATGAGATGACTCTTTAAAAAAATGGATTTTTAACAAAGTGGTCCAACTTTCAACCAAGAAATTTAAGTATTCAATGAAGAATGATATTAAATGATATTTAATAGTTAAGTGAAATTAATAATTTTAATTTTAAATTAAGTACAGTAAAACAGTAAACAAAACAGTTGAATCCTTAATAAAAAGAGAAAAATATTCAAATTAGAAACAAGATTTTGCAACCTAATCGAGGAGTATTTATTTAAAACTATAATTTTCAACAAAAAAATCAACCAAAAGAGATGAGTCTTAAACGAAATAAAAAATGTAGCGAAGTAGTTCGATTTTCAACACAATTGTCTAATTTTAAAACTATTCAGATTATAGTTTTAACCTAACAGATGTATTTTAATAGAAAGGTAAAATTTCTACCCAAAAAAAAGAATTTTGAAACCAAAAAGACGGTTTTTTAACAAGGGAAAATTTTTTAGTTAATAGAGAAAATGAAAATGTATCTAAAATGTTTAAATTTCAAGACAAAAAGACACGATTTATACAAAAAAGTTTAATTTTTAACCAAATAATTGAAATTTGAATCACGACGATTAATTTTTGACCAACAAAGATTCTTTATTGTTAGGAAAGAAACACAAATTTAACCAAAATCTTGAATTTTTCAAAACAAAAAATTAATTTTTTATATAGCAATTGAATTTTCATCCTGAACATAGGTATTTTCAACATAAAAATTGTATTTTCTTCCAAACAGGTGAATTTTCTACCAAAATATTTGTAAAATTAGATGTTGGTAATAAATTAATTTTTTTTAAGAATGACTACTCCAAACCCTTTTCCAATCCTCTGAATTATCCGGGACGACTAGAAGCAGCCTATTTTTATATGAACCTGAAAAAAAATGTTTGTTTTTAATTAAAAATTATTTATCCCCCAAAATTGATAAAACTACACGCGCGCGTAGCTCGCTATGGTTGATGTTATTAATTTAAAAACTGCGTTAGAAGAAACAAATAATAATAATGTTTGTTTTCCACTTTCTATAAAAATAATCTCGTTGAGGACTTGGAAGTTCTACCGTGCAAGTTTTCCTCCCTAGGGAAGAAAAATAGGATGCCCTTGTAAAGGTGTGTAAGTTGTATGACAAAAGGTGTACCTTTTAGACGCCTGCGCGGGTTATCTGACAAATCGTTATTATGCAAAGTCAATGTACTGGAAAATTGCCAGATTACTGTCAAGATCCATGGTTAAATTCTATGGCCGAGCACGAGTTCCTGGATGAAATATATGGCCCTTGAAACTCGCATGAAAAGAAGAGAGCCTTACTTATATTTGACTCGATTTGGACCAGTCGGCGCGGCGTGGCGTTCATATTCAAAGTTTCTTCAAGCTGTTTGAATTTCAAGTCGCTATTATATAGAGGAGCCTAGGTAAACCCGCTTTCCTAGTTTGGGCAAACAAGTACTTCGACATCTATAACTATCCCATAAACTTTGGACCAACTCTCTTCCGAAGATGAGAAATTCATTTTCAAGTTTTCAAGAGCAAAATTATAGACAATATATTTTTTTCTAAATGTGTACAAAAAATTATTTTTCAAAAAAGAACAGATATAAAAAAGGGAAAAAAGAGGGAAAGAATTAGAACAGAATGAACAAAGCCATCCTCACTCTAATTTTATTTTTTCTTTCTTTCTCTTCTTTATACTAATTTTTTATAATATATTTAAAAACATAATAGACGTTTATAAATAAAAATTTTTTTTTAAGATAAAGTATTCTCTATAAATATATAAAATAATATTTTAACATTCAATTCTTTCTCAATATTTTTGTAATCATAAAACTATTGAAGTAACTTACTGTAAGTACTACTTGAAGTTCATCAATTTAAATTTTTTCTCCAATAACATTGGAAATTAAATTCTGAGAATTCAGAACAAGAAATTAAGTTTCCGAAGTTTGTTTTTAAAAGTATATAACTATATTTTTTCTAAGACGCTCAAGAAAATTAAATAAAGACTTTAAAGAAATTTATTTATTTTATAGTTTTTTACAAAATATTAGAAAAAATTCGAGTCTTTGTAAAAGAAGTTCAGGAATTTTGGAAGTTTGAAACAAATCAAGAAATATTTGATAACGTTTCGGAAATTGAAGAATCATTCAAACTGTAAAGAAAATTGCCTTACAATCTTCTAAGTTTTCTCTAGCATTTTAAGAAATTTGTTTATTCTCTTGAGATCTTTTAAAATTCTTTTAAAACTTCTAAGGTTTATTTTTGAAGGCTTTAAACATCTAAATTTCTCGAAATTTCTAAAAGCTTATAAGATATTGTAATTGTTTATGAATCTCTTCAATTCCACTAAATATTTCTTGAATTTACTTGTTTAAAAAAAATTTATTTTTTATTCCTACTGAAATGAAACATTTTCTTTTAAATATTCTACACTTATTTTCGAAAGTTTAGGAAATCGTTTCATAGGTTAAAAAACCTTCTTTGACTTTATCTTAATGTTCATTTTTTAAAACAATAAATCTTTTTAAATTTTCACACGAATGTTAAAAAAATACTTATTTTCTAATATTGTCAGACCTTCTAAATCTTTCAACATTATTAAAAATTTTCGTAAATTCTTGTTTAATTTTGCAAAATTAAAAATATTGCCTTTAAAATCTTTCTTCGTTGATAACTTTTGAAATGTTTTAAAATTATCGCTTAAAATTATTTGTTATAAATTAAAAATTACTTTAATTTTTCATAGGAACTGAAACATTTTATTCTTATTTTAAAATTTGAAAACCACTTTTTTTAAAACAAAATAAACTTTAGACAAATAAATTCGTGTAACAAAATAGCACAAGAAGGCTTAGAAAGAATGATATTCTTTAATTTTTCTTAAATTATGCAATATGGCAAAATTGCAAAGTTTTGCTTCAACATATTTTACTCGCTGTTTAAAAACTTTAAGAAATAAATAAAGATGTATTATGATCTTTGTTCCATTTTATGTTAGAATTTATTTTGAAACAATCATTAAAAATGTTTCCATTAACTTTTTTCATTGTCTGGAGTCGCTGCCAAATTCAGTTTACCTAACAAAATTTGATATGCTGAAAAATTTTTAAAAATTGGCTGAAGGTCTTCCATATTTTATCCCGACAAATTTTGAAATCTTCAAAACTTAAAATTATTATTTTAAAATAAAACATAAATCACTAAAAATATTCCCAGATATCTTTAAATTAATTATGGTAGCATAATTCTATATTTTTTCTACAAAAAGTTTGATGCGATAATTTTATAGCACCATAAACCATATTTAAAATAATATCAAAGTGTACTCAGCTCTCTAATTTCCAAGTTTTGTCACCTATATTAAAAATGTAAGGCAGCTTGAAGTTTCTAACTTCATGGCCAACGAAAATAATTAATTGCCAATAGCAAAATTAGAGCGCTTCTTACATGTTTTTTTGTCATGATTACCTAATTACCAAATTAAAAGATATTTAAAGTACACTCCAAGTCTCATATAGTAACAGTTTCGGGGGTTGCTTCGCATTAGCGTTTTTAATAAATCGGTATCCTCGAAACCCTTGAACCGTTGCCAGTTGGAGTGTCCAGTATTGCGCAATATACTCGACTGAGTACTCACGCACTGCGTCCCTTCCGAGGCATTCCGAGGCTAGAGTCGCAACCATCTCCCACCCTGGTCCGTGACGAAACTGGGCCAACAGTTCTAGAAATTACAAAACTGGACCGGCTTCTATGGGAACTGGAGTGCACTATTAAATACAATTAAAAATTGTGAATCAAAATATATAATAAAAAAAGATACAGATATCGGCTTTCAGCAATCTGTAGATTTGATCCTAGGAAGAATTAAAAGCAAAGAAAAAAATTAATAAATTAATGTGGTCTGTGAAACTTTATATCAACATAAGATGATCTGAAAAGATATTCCAATACTCTAAGTTTTATCTATGTCTTCCATTATTGGCAATCGAAAAAATTTCAAATTCTAAAAATTTAATCAGTTTTAAGATGAAATGTCTAATTTTCAATTTTACATATTTCAAACTGAAGAATTTTAAATTTCGAAACATAAAATTTGCATAGTTTTTCATAGTAATTTTGTTTAAATTGAAAATTTCACATTTAAAAAAAAACGGAATACAAAATTTATGATACTTAAAAAATTTTTATTTGGATGATTTTTAAAACCCAAATTCAAATTTTTAAGTCTTAGTCTTTCAAATTGAAGATATTTTGACTGTTGAGCACAATATTTTAGGATTTTGAATTGTAAATAGTGAAAATAAAAAACTCTTTCATTTTAAGGATCTACAATTCATACTGTCAAGATTTAGGAAAGTTGCAATTGAAAACTATTAAGCATGTACACTACGTACAATCAATCTCAAAAGTTGCCTATCTTTAAAATGATTGATAAAATCGACAAAAAATATCTATTATTAATTTCTGTCAATCTTGATGGAGGCTTCTAAGCGAATTTCAGAAAAAAATATTTAAGGTTAAAATTGTTTATTTAACAGTAGTTATTTAAAGCTTTACTTTTTTCTTTCTCTTTAGGGAAAAGTCACAATTGTTATTTAATCCTAATGATCAAGACCTCATTTTATAGTTCGAAGGATCCTCTTAATTTCTATTTGCGTTGATTTGATTTTAAAAAAATAATGGAGAAATCATAGATTTATTATTGTTATAAAAAATCATAGTTTAAATTTCAATTAACACCACCCAAATAGAATTGCAGATAATCCGTCAAAGAATACAATGAAGCCTTGATCATTGGGAATAAATAAGAAGTGTAACCTTTCTCTAAAGAGAAATCAAAACTAAAACTCTAAATAACAACCATTAAATAAACAATTTTAAGCTGAATTATTTTGTTTGGAGTGTGTTTGGAAGCCTCCTACAAGATTTACAGAAATTAATAATAGATATTTTTGTCGATTTTGTTAATCATTCTTTAGATAGACAACTTTTGAAATTGATTCTACGCAGTGTACATCCTTAAATTCTAAAGGAATCTCAATCATACAAATTCTTAAATCTTGATTATTTTGATGATTTTAAATTTGAAATTCGTGGTTTGAATTCTAAATTTAATTTAATTTCTAATTTCGAAAATTAAAAACTCTTCAATTTTAAAGATTTAAAATTCAAATTTATACAAACTTATACAAACTAGAAGAGTTTAATTTGAAAGTGCTCTTGAATTATAAAGATGTATTAATGAATAAAAATCCGTATTTATGTTTTTATTGTTTTATTTTTAAAAGTCAAGTTTTCAATTCTAAATTTACCAAATTGGAATTTTTTTGAATATAACCCATTAAAATTACAGAATTCAGTTTTAAAACTTTCATACCTTCTAATTGTGGATTTTTTTCAATTCTGAATGTTTAATATTGTAAAAATTTAAAATATAAAGAATAGAAATGACAGAAATTTGAAATTGCCAAATATAAAACGGGCTTAATTTTAAATTTTTAATTGGAAAAATTAAAAATTAACATGTAAACTGTTCAATATTTATTATTTTATATTTGAAAGCTACGCAATCTTAAGCAGTTTTTAAGAATAGTTCCATTTTGAAGATTGAGAAGTGAAAATTCTTCAATTTTAACTATTTTCTAACGATACTGAATGTATATAGTAGGAAATGATAAAATTCATGATTTTTTTGGTAAAAGTATAACTTTCAAAATTCAAAACTAAAATTTATTTAATTTTGTAGAATTGCATTTGAAAATTTGTTCAATTGTTAAGAGCAATGTTCTATAAAAAATACCAATTTTTAACAAAATGGTTGAATAATCCTTAACCAAGCAGAAGAATCTTTAACTAGACAAATTCTCTTTCTAACCCAAATTGAATAGTTAAAATTTCATTGAACAAAAAACAAATTTTCAACGATTTAATTAAAATTTAAACAAAATAAGAAAAGTAATAAAATTTATTTTTAAAAAATACGAATCTTCAATAAAATCATTTTTTTCTCAACTAAAAAAGAACGATAATTTTCAATCAAGTAGTTGAACTTTTAATCAAAAAAGATAAATTCTCAACGGAAAATGATTTATTCTCTACAAAAAAACGATTTTATCTAATCAGTAGAGTCCACTGATTGAATCAGTAATTCAGAATTATCTACGCTATAAATGTAATCTATTAAATTAGTAATTTTGAATGACGTAAGCAGTAACCTTCACTAATTAAATAAGAAATTTTTAATTATATTTCCAGTAGCTTTTACGAATTAAATCAGTCATTTTATTGATCTAATCCGTAAATTTCAATGTTTTAACTAGTCAATTACGGTGTATTTAATGCACTAATTAAAATTTTAGATATTGATGAAGAATTTTACTTAGAAACAATTTCACAATTTTATTTTATTATAGCAGGACTGTTTTGTCAATAGATATGACTGATCTTTTGGTCTAAGCAGGCTTGATTAATTAAATCATTCAAATTTTGACTACAAAATATTAGCTTTCAACAAAAAATGGAATATTTTAATTTCTAACTAAAAACCTAATTTTACACAGAAAAGAAAACAAATTTGTAACCAAGGTCAAATTAATCAATTTTTAACTAAAATTATGAATCTTCAACCGGAATAGTTAAAAATCAGTAAAAATCAGTAATCAGTAAAAATCTAATATCAGAAATCGATTAATTAATTACCCTGGTCGACAAAATAACATCATCAATTTAAAATTACGAATTTTCAATTAAAAATAATACAATGACGAATCTTTACCTAAAATAATTGAATCTTCTACCAAAAATACTAATTTTCAATGAAGAAGAACAAAAATTTGAACAGTTTAATTTTTAGTTAAAAATTAATATTAAATAAAAGACATGAATTTTTAACTAAAATGATGCAATATCCAAATGGAGTATTTACATTAAATTTTTCATTAGAAAAATTAATCTTCAGCTAAAGAAAATCCGAATTTGCGCCAAATAGCTCATTTTTCGACCAAAGAAATTAATTTCCAATTAAAATTATGAATCTTCAACTACAAAACATTCGGTTTTGACCAAATGAGTTTATTTTTCAAGCAAGTAATTAAGATTTGATTTTAAAAAATACATTCTGTTCGAAAAGATTAATTTTCTACCAAAAAGATCGAATTTAAAACAAAACACATGCATTTTCAACCAGATATTTGAATTTTCAACTAAAAGCAATACATTTTGAAAAAAATAGAATAGATACATTTTCAGTTAAAAACATTAATTTAAAAAAAAGAAAAAATAATTAATTTACAAAAAATAGTTAAATACAGTAATACAAAGCTAGTGCTACAACTAAAGAACCATTGTTATTTAATTTCATATTGCAATTTAAAAAGAAATTAAACAGGCTCTCG
>JAWWLR010000092.1:23419419-23431670 GCA_035041075.1 Acraspis erinacei | reverse complement strand
AAATACCTACAAAGAAAATAGTATAAATTTTATAATACTTTTTATTATGTTATACAATATATATAATATAATATTTATTTTATTTATTTATTTAAATTCATTTCGAATTTTCAAATATTTGAACAAACAAATTATGTGTTTTAATGAACACAATGTGTTTCCTTATTTATTATTATTCATTATTATTATCATATTATTTCACTTAATTCTAATACTGTATCGTTTATTTTATTCCTTAAAAGGTTCTCTGCAAATCTCATTGTTGCGTTTTTATTTAAAAACTTTTATTTATGAAAACCTATTGTTTTCAAAAATAACGATTTTATAATCCCTAAGTGAAAGTTTTTTTTACTAAAAACGTAACAATGAGATTTGGAGAGAATCTTTCAAGGAATAAAAAAAGCCCTACAGCATTAGGATTAAATAATAATTGCAATTTTTATCTAAAGTAAAAAAAATTTTAACCTTAAAAACTATTGTTAAATAAAGAATGAAAATAGTGAAATCTTTATTTTAAAAGTTCACCTCCAGTTCTTTTCCAAAACTTGTTATAATTAACAAGAAAATATTGTCCTCGATTTTATAAATCATTTTTAACAACGTTTATTTTTTAGCCTGATAAAACTTTAGTTCGTGTTTAATTTAAAAAGAAGTATAATGAAAATTTCCCATCCATGAATATAGTTATACCGAAAGGCAAATTTTTAACTGGATTCATTACCATTAATTTAACTTATTTACAATGTATGATCTTATTTCATTTTTTAAACTTGCAAATTTTTTAAATTACATTTTTAAAAATTTTCCTAACAAATTGGAGAAAATTGTTTGATTCTCTCAAAACCTTTTCAAATTCATGAAAAGCTTCTTTCTTAGAAAATGGTAAAAAATCTACATTTTTCTTAAACTTTTTGGAATTTTCAAGTTAGAAATTTTTTTTAATCTTTTAAGACTTACCAGCCTTCTAAACGTCTTTTAAAATTTTTCGAATTGATCTAACTATTTTTTAAAGACAAAAAAATTGGCCTTGAAGTAATTCAAATCCTTTTTTGAAAATTTTTAAAAATACTTTGAAAAGTTTTGGAATACTATCTTAAGGATAGTTATTCAAAATAAAAAATTATGAAACATTTATCTGGGAATCTAAAGAAATTTTTTTCATTCTCTTGAAACCTTTCGTAATTTTAATTCAGTTTCTTCTTTCAAAGCAATCAACAATATACATTTAAAAAAATTAACCTTTCCAAAAGTTTTAAATTAACTATTAATTGTTTAAAAACTTAAAATTAACCTTTTAAAATAAAATCTGATTAATTTTGAATTTTCTCGAAATCTAATTATAAAATTTAAAAACTTACAAGAAAATTATAAAAATTCACAAAATTTCACCATCAAAAAGCTTTATTCCGTTACATCGCAGTCATCGAAAAGTGTAAAAAAATTAATATTTTCTGTAAATTATTATTTAAAAAATACAATTTAATCCTTGATATGCGTGAATAAATCAATGTAAAATGGATAAAATAGCAAGTTGGAAATTATTTTGAAAATTTACTTCCTATGTAGTGATTTCTTTTTTACACTGAAACCCTTTAGTTCATGTTTGATTTAAAGACGCGTATAATGGAAATTAGCTCGTTTTTTAAATCTTGAAAATATGAAAATATATTAAGATATTATTTTTTTATAATCTTACGTACAAATAAGTTATGTTGGAGTATATTAAATAATTACCATTTTTCACAGATAATATTAAAAATAAAATAATATTTTTAAAAAGTGAACAAGTTTAAAAACAAAAAGTGAAAAGAACAAACTGCATCACCAGGTTTAAGTTTGATATCGTCCCTAAAAAAATATATTTTCCATTTAAAAAAAATGTTTGGATCGTTTGGCGATTTGAAAAATGGAATTTTGTTAGCTTTGTCCTACTCCCGATTACTTTTATATCCCGAATTACAAGCAAAACAAATGCACTTCATCATTTTTGGTTCTAAATTTCCACATTGCGGATATTTTATCTAAAAGCAGTTTTTTCAGTTTTCATTCACTTAGAAGATAGAAAATGTTACATAGATCATTTTAAAAACTCAAAGATTATTTAACACTGTTAGTAAATTAAAAATGCATTATAGAAGCATCTGTCAAAGAAAATTTTTTTTTTTATATCAAACTTTTAATTGGAATCTTCATAATAAATTCAGCAACATGCATGTTGAGTTGACAAAATTTACCATTAAAAAAAAAATTAGCAAACAAATGCATTATTCGGTCATCTGTGGACGGAAAAATTCGTTCTTTTCGATGTCAGCCTTTCTAATTGGGAACTTCATGATGATTACAGTAAAATTCATAATTAATTGATAATTTTTTTAAACACAAATTTAATAAACAAATACATTATTCGGGCATCTGTTGCTGGAAAAATTTTTTTTTCTCGATATCAGCCTTTTTAATTGGAAACTTATTGATAATTGCCGCCTGATTCAAAATTATTTGATAAATTTGATGCTTCATTTAAAAAAATGTAATAAAGAATGCATTATTTCGTCATTTCTCTAACGAAATACTCGTCTTTTTCAATGTCAATGTTCTTATTAAGCTGCACGATAATAATTTAGATCAGATTTCTCTATGCGTAAATAGTGGATTTGTTTGTTAAATTTGTTTTACAAAATCATAAAATTTATCAGCTGATCATGAATGTTGCTGAATTTATTATGAAGATCCCAATTAAAAGTCTGTTAACGAAAAAAAAGATTTTTTCTGACGACAACTTCCTGATTAATGCATTATTAAAATTAAATTTGTTTAAAAAAGTCATAAGAATAATCAACAAATTATGAATCTTTCTAAAATTATCATAAAGTTCCTAATTTAAAAAATTGACATCGAAAACATTTTTTCAACAAATAATTTGTTTACTAATTTTGTTTTGTTTATTGTATAATATTAAAACATCTTTAACTAATGTTACTTTATGCAAGTTAGGGGATTTCATCAATTTTCCTGTTTAAATCGGTTAATATTTGTGGGGTGTCCGTTATTTTGAACCAAAAAAGTCACAATTAAAGTTACTGAATTTTATTTTCAATAACCGACTTTCGTAAATTTCAGTTACTTTAGTACTCTAAATGTGTCGGAATTTTCCAAAAATTTCGAACAGTGTACACAATTTTGGAAATCAATATTTTTGTAGCAATTTATATTTACGAGTATCATTCACAAACAGTTCAATCTTGCATGAGCTTTCCTTTGAAGATTTTAATTACAGAGCTTCCCTCGACTAGAAAGCAATTGATAAATTAATTTCTCTATGCCAATCGCTCATGAGTAACAACTCAGAATCTGAAACTATTTCAGCCTCAAAGAGTAGGAAGCTGTACAGAGAATATGAATTTATGACAATCTAGATATCGTCTAAATGCCAGAGAACACATCTCCATTCAACATATGATACCCTCAACCAATTCCATTTCAACAATGAGAGAAATGTTCTTCCCAACTGTTATACGTCATTGTCCTGTGAATGAGTCTGCAGAAAGATTAAAACGAAAAAGTTGCCCGGTCATTAATACGAATTTGTCGTTCCAATCGACCCAATGAGATCAATGATGACTCTATTTCGATTCTACTCTCCTTTGCATTTTGAGCGATCATTATGAGATTTTTTCTAGAAAGCGACAGAAGGAGCGTGCCGCTTGTTCATTTTTTTAAAAACTTTTTTCTTTGCATTCTCTATTGGGGATGATTTGATCTAGAATTGAGTTGACACGGTGTAGATAATTTGACCTCGCAGAGTAGAAAACATTTTCTTTACTTGGTTTCTTCTCTTGTAGGTCTGCCATCAATTTCAATTCAAAGCGGAGACTAATGAAAATAAGTGAAAGGAGGAAATTGAAAAGAGCGAGATTCAGTATTTAAACTGTAAGGTTTCGGATTTGTTAAAAATTAAAGAATAGAGCGAAGTTTATTTCTTACTATCTTTTAATGTTTCTTTTATTCTTATAAATCTTTGAAATTAGTTGTTACAGTTTTAAAGTCTCTATACTTTTTCAAGATTATATAAAACTATAAAAAAGATTATATATGATAATTAGCATTGAAATCTTTAAATTCATTTGAGATTTTATTCAAATCCATGCAAGTTCTTTGGAATCTCTTGTAATTTCTTGATACCTTTGAAAATATATGTATATCCACTAAAATCTGTTAAAATCTGTAGAAATCCACTTAAATATTTTAAGCCCTTTTAAATTCCCTTAAATTTTTTAAAATAATTAAAAATTTGTAGAAATAGTCTCAAATTTTTTTAAAATAAAATAAATTTAAATAATTCTCTCAATTTTGCTAGAAATCTATTGGAATTCCTTGAAATTTGAAAAATCCTCTAAAATCCTTAGGTTATTTGGAGGCCCTATAAAGTCCAATAAATCTTAATAACTTTAATTCTTCAAAATTCTTTAGAATTTTTAAGGGCCTAGAAAACTTTAAATTATTTTGAAATCATCAAATTTAATCAAACCCTTTAATACTTGTAAAATTTCTTAGAAAACCTTGAAATCCCTTGAAATCTTTGGAATCGCTAGGAATGCCTTAAAATTTTATTCACTGGAATTCTCTTGAAATCTTTTGAAATCCCCTAAAATTCGGTAAAAACTAAGAACCTTTTTGAAATACCTGGAAATCAATGGTATTCCTTAAAATCTCTTGAAATCTTTCGAAATTTAACGAAATTGCACGAAATTCGTGGAGATATTATTTAATTTCCTGAAAACTGATAAAAACCCTTTAATTAAGTAGAACTCTTTGGAAATCCGTAAAAAACAATTTGAAATCCCGTAAAATATTTTTAAAAGCCTTTAAATTTGAAGAACTTTCTCAAATTCTTTTAAAATCCTTTGGAGTACCTTAAAATCCTCTAAAAGGTTTTAAAATCTTACAAAATTTCTAGAAAATTGTGGAAATATTTTATATTTTTTGTATGGAAACTGATGAAACCCCTTTAAATTAACAGAAATGCTTGGAAATGCATAGAAATATTTTAAAATCCCATAGAATATTTTAAAATCTTACGAAATTCCTTGAAATCCGTGAAAATATTTGTAAATTTCTCGAAAAGAATTGAAATCCCTTAAAATTGGTATAAATATTTCCTTAAAATCTCCTGCAATCGCGTGTTTGTATGCACTTTAATGATATCGTTTACAATCCATGTAAATTCTCTGGAATCCCTTGAAATTCCTTGAAATCCGTTGGTTATTTTAAAATCTTTTAATTTTTTGGAATCCTGTAAAATTCCTTGAAATATTTGGAATCATCAAAAATGTATTGAAATCCTTTAGAATTCCTTACAAACTGTTGAAATATTTTGAAATTCTGTATAATTGTTATGAAATCTTTTTAAATTGCTTACAATCTTTGGAATTTTCTATAATTCCTTGATTTTTTTGTGCAACTCTGTTGAGAGATTTGAAACCTTTTCATTATTTGAAATCCTGTAAATTCCTTGCCACCTCTGAAATCCCATAAAATATGTTTAAAAACCTTAAAATCCGTAAAAGTAGCCTCAATTTATTTTGTATCATTCGGAATCGCTTAGAATTCAGTTATGGTTAAAAATCCTTGAAATCATCTGAAATCTCGTAAAATTTGTTGGGAAATCTGATGAAATCACAATCTGCAGAAATTATCTGGAATCCCTTGAAGTTCCTTGAAATCGTTTGATAAATTTTGAATCTCTTAGTCCTTTAGAATCCTATAAAGTTCCCCGAAATCTGTCAATTCCTGTGAAAACCTTTGGAATGCCTTAAAAATCCCTGGAAATATTTCAAAATCTTACGTTGTTCTTTTGAATCCTTAACCATATTTTGAAGACCCATACACAATTTTTTAAATCCTCAAAATCCCTAAAAGATTTTCGAAATCCGTTGAAATTGTTTGGAATTCCTTCAAATCTCCTGATGTTTGGAAGTCTTTAATATAATTTCAAATTCTGTTCAATGTTTATGAAATCTGATGAAATTGCTTACAATTATGTTAATCCCTGGAAATAATTTGACATGCTATGTTAAATAAATAAATCAATAATTCGTTTTGTGGTTTCTCTTTTTTTGCATAATTCTTTTCATTATTTCAAAATCAGTAGTATCTGTGTGTATCGAAAGAATCTGGCTATTTGTGCCAAAATTTCGATACAAATTGATCCTACTCAAATTCCCGTTATTCGTACAGAAAAATTTTCAGGGAAAATTTCGAATCTTCAAAATTATTACTATTTATTTTAAAGCTGAAAACCCGATTTAAACTGATCAAATAAAATTATCCATGAGATCAACGAGAAGTCTATACTTTCAAGTGTCTTTACACAAATGGTTAAGTGGATAAGTATTATTAATAGAAATTAATCATTTTGTTCTTTGTTATTATTATAACCCCAGTTTCACTAATGAACTTGGAGTGTGGAACTCGAGAATGCAGAATTACTGAATTTCTTTTTTGGATAATAATTTCAAAAAATTGTTTTGGTTAGAGTGGTTAAATAGATAAGGATCCATCAGTCGATTGTACCAGTATATGCGCTGATTTTTTTATATTGTTGAAGGATACATTTCGATATTGATTTTATTCCTTTTCAAGTTATTGTTCACAAAAAAGTGATGAAGATCTAGACAAAAACCGTCTTTGGTTCTTACGGTTTTCAAAATAAAAGGCAAGAATTTTCCATTCTTTAAGGGTGTTAAATGTGCAGAAATCGTAATATTCTTCAATTTTTTTGCAGAAAGTGATGCTTTTTCAAAGATAATTAAATAGTTTCTCAGAAAATTGTTTGAAAAAACATTTTTTTTAGACTGTTTCAATGAACAGAAAGGTGGACCTTAGAAAATTATCTCGGCCCAATTTGAACGAAAGCACTCAAAGTTTCTCAGGCAATTAACATCTAGAGAAAAGTACTGTAAAACTTCAAATGCAGTTATTTTTTTTTTTATTTTATCGGAATCCTTTGGCTCTGTACAATAATGATTTTTAGACTATGCTGAAAAAATATATCTACACGAAGTTTTTCTTCTTCAAAATTTACAACATGGAGGATCCCTCTATTTAAACCAAAATTACAATTTCTACAAGTAATCAAAAAATCAAGCCAAATTCTTACAAGAGGCAGATTCATTTATTAAAGAGCATGCGATGACAAATAAAATTCAAAATTGTGAAAAAACTCAAGATGACCGCCTAAATTTTTGTTTTCAAACTCATTATTTCTTTGTTTCTCGTTGACAACTTTTCAGGTGTCAGTGAAAATGCTTCATCATTGTAAAGAAACATATTTCGTAATGCATGAAACTCAAATTTTGAAAAATTCAAAATGGAGCCTTACAAAATAATCAAAAACACGTATTTTATATGCTTTTCGTTTGAAGATCTTCAAATTTTTAAGAAAAATCAATTGTAATGTTACAAAGTGTATTTATTTCGCATTTTGTTTAAATTTGTAAAAATTATTTACCTTTTTGAAAATAGTAATCATGCGCTTTTTAACTTTAGTTTAAATTTCCATATCGACTTCCAACCATACACTTTATAACAATACAACTGATTTGTCTTCCAAATTTGAAGATCTTCAGATGAAAATCATAAAAAATACGAGTTTGTGAGTATTTCATAAGGTGCCATTTTGAATTTTTCTTAATGTTTACTTTTAAACATTACGAAATATGTTTCTTTACAATAATATGGCCTTTTAATTAACACCTGAAAAATTGTCACCGAGGAACAAAGAAGTAATGGTTAAAAAATGGCGGCCATCTTGCATTTTTAATTAAAATTTTAATTGTTATCACGTGGTTTCTAATAAATAAACCTGCCTTTTGTATGAATGTTAAGAGATTTTGTTATCAATTTTGGAAATTCTAATTTTGGTTCCAAAGGGATCCGCAATTTTGTAAATTTTTAAAATAAATTTTTGTTAGGCGTAGATATATTCTTCCAACCTAGTCTAAAGATCTTAGTTGTACTGAGCCAAAAGATTTTGATAAAATATAAAAAAATTAACTGCATTTGAAATTTTACCTTACTATTCCCCATGCTAATTGCATGAGAAACTTTAAGTGCTTGGGGCCACATGTTAATATGAACCAATTTCGCTCAAAATTGGCGAGATCATTTTTTTGGCCATTCTAACAAAATAGGGGAGTGAGATCAAGAATAATCCAGAATCGAAAAATAAGGAACAACGTAATTAACAGGTATCCATTAGTGGATTCTACCACCATATATGCTTTTATTTGTGGATGTTGTTTAACTATGCTTTTTTGATACTGATCTGTTTTCATCGTAAGTAATTTTTCACAAAGAAATGTTGAAGATCTGAACAAAAATCTTCTTTGGTTCTTATGATTTTCATAGCAAATAGAAAGAAATTCCAATTCATTGACGATGCTAGATGTGTAGAAATCATAATCTTCTTTTAGTCTTTTGTAGAAACCTATGCAGTTGCTCATTATGTCCTTTCTGGATTTGAACAAAGAACATCATGAGCATCTGCAAACAGTCTTTTGTGAACAATAAGTTGAATAGGATACAGATCTGTGTCGTAACGTGTTGTTAATCAAAATCAATAAATAAACGCATAAGTCTCTAATGGATTTTTATTCATTTAATCAGTCTAACCAAAAAACGTTTTAGCAATTATTTTCCTACAAATGATTTGATTGGCTCTAAACAAAGAAAATCATGAGCAACTGCAAAGATTTCTACAAAAGACTTCAATAAGATTACTATTTCTAGACATCTAGAATTTTTCAAAAATTGAAAAGTCTTGTTTTTTTTATCTCGAAAACCGTGAGGACCAAAGAAGATTTTTGTTTAGACATTCATAAAGTATTTGGTCAACCATAACTTGAAAGACATATGGGTCTGTGCCGAAAAGCGTCGTTGAACAACTTCAACAAATAAAAGCATAAGTCACCAGTGCATTCTTATTCATTTAGTCAGTCTAACCAAAATAAGTGTTAGAAATTATTTTTCTAAATATTATTTTATTGAATTTAAACAAACAACATCATCAGAAACTGCAAAGTTTTCTACAAAAGAGTTAACGGAGATTACTATTTCTACACATCTACACTGTTATACATTTCGGCAGAAATTTTGAGCGACGCGTCACTAAAGCTTTATGCAGAAACCGGTTCTAAATTTTCCTAAACTGTGACAGAAATTTCAGTGACAGTAACTGCATAAAACTCAACTCATAGGTTTAAGAAAATTCTGTTACAGCTTAGGAATTTTTAGTAACTGTAACTGAAAGTTTCAAGACTTTAGCTATATTTTTGTTTCATTAATTTTAATATAAAAGATGTAGCCTATATTTTATATTAAGAATTTTTTTAACGTTTGATTCATGGTGTATATGATATAACAAACTTATTTACATATAAACTTCGCTTGTATATATAGTTTTAATATAATTAATTATTTTAAAGACAATCAAAGTTTAAAAAAAAAGTTAAATCCTCAAACAGAGAGAAGATTAACGTTCAAGCGAACAGCATCATTTTTATCAAAGAAAGGTGAAATTTCTACTGGAACAGATGAACTTTTTAATCCAAAATATAAAATAAAAAAAATGGAATTTTCATCCGAAAAAAATTCGTTTCACTTTTCATGATCAAAATATAAGTTGTGAACAAGAAGTACATTTTTTGCGAATATTATATTTCAATTTTCAATCCAAAAATATGATCTTACAACGAAAAGATTGACTTTTTAATAAAAAAAGAGAACTTTTTTGAAGAAAAGGTTGAATTTTTATACAAACAGTTGCATTTATTCCAAGCAAGATGCCGTTCCTAATAAAATAAAAGAATTTTTAAATCGAAATGACAGATTATCAAAAAAATAGTTGAATTTTCCTTCAAAAAGGATTTCAGTTTGACTTTTCAATATAAAGATATAAGTTTAAAATCAAAAAGAAATTTTCTATCAGAATATTTGGATTTTCTAACCAAAAAAATGAATTTTTAACAAAATTCTTAAACTTTAAATCAAACCGTTGCATTTTCGAAAAATAGATGAATTTTTAACCAAAAAAATTTTATTTTCACTTTTTAGCATATTAATTAGCGCGAATTCGAATGAATGTATATTTATCACGTGTTCAAGCCAATGTCCCTCACGTCAATCTCGATAAGCTTGATTTCAGTGAGCTCTTGATCATCATGTAATCCGCATGTTAAGAGTGCCGAATTTCTATACTTCTCTCTATATAGCGAATCGTGATACATATCTCGCTTATTCTATTTTTTATAAATATTTCGCGAGTGCTTGTTCGCCTTTGCGTGACATTTTTTAATTTAATAAATCTAGTGGCTCTCAAAATAATATTTTATATTCTTTTTACTCTAATCAAAGTTCTCAGATTGCCGCACTGCTCACCCAGCAATTATTTCACAAAGTTCAACTTTTATTTAATTTAATTAAAAAGGATACTAACAACAGGATTAATGAAATTCGCGGAACTCGTGGAATTTATGGAATTCATGCAATTCTCGAAATTTATGGAATTCACGGTATTGATAGAATTGAAGGAATTCATGAGATTTAAGGAATTCAGTGAAATCACAGTATTCACTGGATTTGTGGTATTCAAGGAATTCGAAGAATTGATTTAATTCAAGGAATTGACGGAATTCATGGAATTCGCGGGATTGATGAAATTCACTTAATTCAAGGAATTCACGCGATTAATGAAATTCGCGGAATTTACGGAATTCATGAAATTCTTGGAATTAACGAAATGCATGGAATTCATGAAATTTGCTGAATATATGGAATTCACGGAATTAATGGAATTCAAGGAATACACGAAATTCAATTTATTCAGCGAATACAGGGAATCAAAGGAATTCAAGAAATTCAAGGAATGCACGGAATCCAGAGAATTCAAGGAATTTAAGTAATTCAAGGAATTCACGGAATTGATGAAGTTTAAGGAATTCACGGAAATAGTGGATAACCATGAATTTCTTGATATCATTAAATTTAAATAATGCATTGAATTCCATGAATTCCATAAAATGCCTAAATTCCATGAATTCCTAATGAATTCCTAATGGATACCTGTTAATTTAACCAGTAAAACCGAAATAAGGTTTAAAAATTTTGCCTCTAAAAATTATTTTATTGTCTTTAAAAAAGCAACATCATAAGCAACTGCAAAGACTTCTACACAAGATTTGTACAAGATTAAGGTAATCGTTAAGTAATGGAAAAGTTTTGCTTTTTATTTAGAAAACCGTGAGAACAGAAGAAAATCTTTGCTTAGGTCCTCAACAGTCTTTTGTGAACAATAACTTGAAAAGGATTCAGACCAGCATCAAAATGGGTAGTTAAAAATTACCAAATAAAAGCATGTACTGGCAGAAGCCACTAATGGATACTCATTACCGAATTTCTGTCAAAGTGGCGATAATTTGGAAACATCCAATTTGATAGATGTGTGTTTACAAAATTATACGATCCAGCGAATCTCCGTCGACAATATGCTACTTGTTTACTAAATCATTCCTCATTGACTGTCTGGCCAAGCAAATAAATTACTGACAATAACGAGGGACACTTGATTGTGCAGTAGAGGGTAAAGACGCGTGTTGCTATTACCGGATCGCGCGTCCCATGAGATCCCCGGGTGGTTCTTCAAATTATTATACAAAAGAGATTTTTTAATTATTCTTAACCAAATCACCAACCGGAAAACCACCAATATTTTTAAGAGCAGCAGTCTCGAACATGTATTTATTTGGTGAAGAAATATAAAATTCAACAATATTTATGATAATTATAAGGAGCGTCGACATATCAAGTGACACTATTTTCAGTGATTTTTGATTCACCCCTCTCTCTTGTGAAAAAATGTGACATTTTAGTGAACCCTTTATAATAATGTCATGTGATACTGAAGCTAAAACTCCCTTTTATTTTTAATAGGAAATATAAATTAAAATTTTAAAAACGTCAATCGTACAATAAATAATGAGTTCACACTTTCCCTTGTTATTAAGAAACTTCTCTTTTTTTGGGGTTTGCTTAAATTGACACTAAATTAATAAAACCCAAAAAAAATGCAACTATGGTTGGTTAAAAGCTCATGCTTTTATTAAGAAATCTATAGTTATATTTTTCGCTACGAATTTAGCTCGTTTGGTTAAAAATAAAACGATTTAGTTAAAAATTTAATTATTTTGTTAAAAATA
>JAWWLR010000092.1:23406864-23419319 GCA_035041075.1 Acraspis erinacei | reverse complement strand
ATCGAACTAAAAGGAGATTATGTTGAGAAATAAAACGCTTTTTGCCAAAAAAAATCTCTTATTCAAAAAGTCACTGACTTATCAAACAGCCCTCGTAAATACAATTTGTTTGAGGTCAAAAATGGCCTGTTCGAATTAAACTTATTTCGTTGAAAACAAATATTTGTTGACCCTATGTCAAAAGACGAATTTGTTTGCTTGCTTCAAACAAACATGGTAATCTACCTTCAATAATATTCATCGTCTTTCTACGGTTCTAATTTAAAAAATTTTAATGTGTAATTCTAAGCCGGTATAATTTCCCTCAGCTTAAATTTAAAATTATGCAGTTTTGGAAACTTGAATTTGAAGACATGTATTTGAAAGTTTTCTAATTTAAAAGTACAAGATATATTTGAAAAATTTGTAATGGATGAAATTTCAAATGGTACATTTTTTATCATTACCTGATATGAAAGCTCGTCAAATAAAATGTATTCAGATTAGAAAGAGCTTCCAAAATGAAGGGTTCAAAAGCATCAAGCTGTATTAATATAAAAATACAATTTTGTATCTTAGCTGTCTGTGTGTTAGTAAGTGAAGTGTGTTATCTAATGGTATCGCTAGACAGCTTTTTTCAGTGTCACGTATATTTATCATTCTCAAAGTATAATGGGTGTAAAATTGAACAAATACGGAAAATTTCAAAATCAGGAATCAACAATCTTTCTTCTTGAACTATGTTTATTTTGGAGAACAAATGAAGCGTTGTTGTACGACATGTGTCATATAAGCTAGTATTTATATAAAGATGTCGCTCATTGAGTCTTTTCAGTGGAAATGAAGATTACTTTTGAAAATTTCTTTCTTGCATTGGTTGGCTTTCTCCATTTTCAACGTAAGTGTAATATCATATTATAATTATTATTTTGATGAAAAAATTACTCGAAAATTTGTTCGGATCCATACAAAAATAAATCCATTCTTTTTTTCAAACAAATAATATTTAGAGATAGCGCGAGCCCCATGAAGTATGAAGTACTAAATAATGCATGTTAAAAGAAATAGTTGTTTGAAAAATTTATTATTGTTGAAAGCTATTTTCTCGTAGAAAAGTGCTAAAAAGTTTGCTTTTTTCTTGACTCTTAAACTTGTCCACTTTTCACTTAGTCATTCAATAATTAATGCCAGTTAACAAACATGCTTATTTCAAAAATTTATTATTGTTCATAACCATCTTGTCTTAGATTAATGCTAAAAAGTTTATTCTTTTGAGATATTTAGTTTTTCTTTGACTGAGAATGTAGCTATGTTCATAATAAAGTTTTACACTGGAAGAATTTTCATGTTAAGGAAAAAGTATCTCATTTTGATACCATGACAAATGAACTGCAACAAAAATGAGCAAAGTGATTTTCTGTTTGTGCTGCAGAACAGCCTGCTTTTATTTACTTTTTCCCTAAAAGTCAAAATGTCAAAATTGATTAAAATGTTGTTGATTCCATATTGTCTGGAGAAGTCGAAGTATTGCTACATCTAAAAATTGATTCCGTGACATTTCAAGTTCTCAGCATTGAAGTTTTTGTGTAGATAAAGTAGTATCGATAAACATAGATTTCTATTCAAGGAAGCTATGCTATGCCCTATACCATTAAACAAACTATGTCAAATAAGAAAGTATAACGTTATCTCTGAAGAGAAAATAATGTTTTTAGCGTCTTGAGTTAGTTCTTCTAATAATTTCGTAAATTAGTAGATTGGACAGATAAATACAAGAAGTGATTAAATCATCAAAATACGTCAGGGAATTTTTTGAAATTGATATTATAAGAAATATAATTTTAAAAAATGGCAGAGAGTAGAACATTGATCTTAAGTTGCTTTGACTCATAAGCTTTTTTGATATTTTGTGTGAACTCTCTTAGCCATTTGCGTACATTTGAATCCGTTGAATTTGTTTGAATTTCCTTCGATTTACTCTAGAGCTGAAAGTTTTTTTTTTAAATTATTTTGGGAACAGTTGAGTTATCACAAGAAGAAGATAACCGTTTGATCGAGAGTTTAAAAACTTATAGATAAAGTACTTCGAAGATTACATTATTTATGTTATGAATACGTAGTTGACATTGTTGCCCAGTTGTTATTTAACATTGCTAGAAGTTTAAGTTACACTAGTGAAAAAAAACCTTATATATATAAATATTTTTTCTTGCAAAATTAGGTGCAGATGTAGTTCAACATTTGCTATCAAGCAAAGTTTCTGTAGAAATGGAGGATACTTCTGCTTTCAGAGGAGTTTTCACAATGTTTTGTACCGAAGCAGGCGACATACCCGAGTGGTTGCGACCTGGTGGAGCGGAACAGCATCAACAAATTAGCGGTTTTATACTAACAAAAAATAACGGGCAAGCTGAGACAAGTTATCTTATATCTAGAAGGCCAATTAATCATAATCCTTTTCCCTTTGGTCCATCGAGCGCCCTACTTAATTTCAATGCAAGATTGTACTATGTTAGAAGATTCGACATATGTAACGTTGCCGCTGTTCCAAGTCGACCTTCTAGGCGATCTTGTTTTCCACTGAAAAACCACTTTTACATAGTAATGCCGAGGCTTGGCGTCTATATAGGAGAATTACAAGAAATTCCATCGCAAAGTAGTGGCGTAATATCTAATTCAGCTGCCGGTACATCTTCGGAGGCATCGCGCGTAACACACGATGTCAGAAACTTAGACCAAAATAATGTCCCAGCAACAAAATAATTTTGTTGGGCAGGTTCTTACCAAAATTTTTTTTTGGTGGATTCGAACGAAAATCATCTCTATGCATTTTTATAGTTAATATTATTTGTATTTCTATCAAAGAAAATAAAGTTGGAAAAAAGATTTAGTTTGTTTCTAAGAAACGTTAGGATGGCTGACAATGCGACCCAACAGATTGTATAGAAATGGGGCCTATGATCTCTTATAGATCTATTTCAAGGTTCATGATTTGTACATTTTATTATTTGTTGTATTTAATCTCTCAAATTCTAAAAAAATAGTTAAAAATAATTAAGAAAGTATTAAAATTTTCTTAGAGTATTTAGGTGAACATTTTTACTTAATCAATCTATCATCTAATCACCAAGTGTATTCCGAAAATTAATTGCAACTAATTAAATGAATGTTACATAAATCAAGCACGTTTTATTAGATCAATAATTTATTTTATTTTATTTTATTTTTCTCATACAGAAAATATTTTAGATTTTATTTACAAAATATATTTTTTCCATGATTAAGTAATTGTTGCTTGAAAAAAATGGCATTGCTCCAATAAAACTATTTTGTTCAGTCTACCAAAGTTTAGTTCGCTCGACAAAAAATAATTTTTCTTGTGATTACAAGTATTTAGTTCGTTCAGCAAAAGTATTTATTAAAATCTACAATATTTTTGTCAAGTACAAAAAATAATTGTGTTGAGCTAACAAATATCTGGATAATTTAACCAAATAAGTTTTTCAAACCTACAACAAAATTTCTTGTGCCTATAAAACGTTTTGTTTAGTTCAAACAAACGTTCCAACAAAATAATTTGATTATCTCAACAGAACGATTTTGTTGCTTTTATAGCTACTAAAACATTTTGTTGGTACACCCAAACTTTTGTTCGGTCAACCAGCCAATTTTCTCGGTGTTTTAAGTTCCTCTGCAGCAAGAGGAATGCCTTTATGTTGCAGCTCGTTGGGTAAGAAAAATTGGTTCTAATGATAACCTCCGTTTTTTCTGTGAAATATGTATATCTTCTGCCAATTATTTGTATTGAATCGTTTGAATAAAAATTCATCATTTAACAATATTAAAGTTTGTGATTGTTTTTCTACTGCAGATTTGAACAAACAATGGCATGTTGCATTAAAGTAAAGACATAAGTGCAGCTATTCAGAATTCAGGTGTTTCTAAAAATACGGTTATTGATTAATCCAAATGTACCATGAATATAAATTGAATTAAGTTTATCCATTAAAATTATCTAGAAAAAAACTTTGTAATTCCTAGAAATCTATGAAATCCTTTAACATCCATGGAGATTTAAAAGAATCCTTAAAAGTTTTGTAGAATTATTTTAAATACCTTAAAATCCCTTTGAATCTGCAGAATCTCTCAGAATCCTTTTAAATCCAATAAAACTTCATTTATTTCCTAAAGTTCTCAAGAAATCCCTGAAAATGTGAAAAAATTTTGAAATCCCTTGACGTTATTTGTATTTCTTGAGATCCTTTATAATCCCTTAAAATTCATGGACCTTTAATAAAATTCATACATCTTGTAAAACTCCTTGAAATACCGTAACGTCTCTTGACAACTTTGGAATAAATAGGAATCCCTTGATCCCTAAAACGTTTTGAAATATTTTATATCTTCTAAGCCACCGAAGAAGATTTTTTTAATTTGTTGAAATACTTCGAAAATACTTAAAACTCTTTTAAAAGTCTAAAAATCAATGAAAGTCTCTCAAAATTTGTTGAAATCTTTTAAGATCTTTTCAAATTGCGATGGAAAATTCTCTGTAATTCGAAATAAATAAAACTCATTCATTAAAGTTCTCTAAAAAACGTTTAAACTCATATAAATCTTTAAAATCGTTTAATCTTGTGACATTCTTTGAAATACTTGAAAATCCATTGACATCGATAGGAAACCCTTCAAATTTTACTTCATGCAATTTATTTTCCAAAGTTCAATAGAAATATTTTCAAATCTTTTAAAATCCTGCAAAATTTGTTGTAATGCCTTGGAATTTTGAAAATCTCTTGAAACAGTGTCATTCCTTAAAATATCCGAAAAAATGTTAAGTGTAGAATCTAACCTCGCTCGAAATATTTCGAAATTCCTTGAAATGGGTGAAAATCTCCTTTGTCTCTTAAAATCCGATTACATTTGTCAAAATTAGTTGAAATATTTGGAAAACCCTTACAGTCGTAATAAAAGACTTAAAATCCGTGGAAGTTACTCAAAGTTTGGAATCCTTTATAACCTTCTTATATGTTTGGAAATCTTTTTAATGCCTTGAAATTTTTATGAAATCTGACGAAATTTCTGAAAGTCCATGTAAATTCTTTGGAATTCCTTGAAATTCGTCAAAAGTTCAATTCAAACTTTAAATAAATAAATTATTAATTCATTTGTACTTTATATATTTTTTGCGTGAACTCCTTCAATATTTCAACATTCTTTATTCCTATATTGATTCTTTTATGATTTTCTATAATGTTTTTTCTAGAATCGCGAAAAATTATAATACATTCGTTATAAGAAATTAATTATATCTACACTCAAGTTCGTATAATATTTTTGCGTAAGGGGATGGTGGTAAAAAGAATTGCATGAGATTGAATAGGATTAATAAATAAAATATTAAAATTATATTTTTCTGAAAAAATATTTGATCACTTCACTCCACTGGGAATCAAGCCACAGAATACAGTAATAAATTTTATTTAAAATTTTTAATTACTCGTATCATAAACGTAAAACCTGGCTTGAGATGCAGTACATTTCTGAAAAAGGACTTTTCTTCCGATCACGATCCCAGTGGAACGAATTGTGAAGATCTTTTTCAGAAAAATTTAATTTAAAATTAAAAAAAAATTAGTTTCCATCTACTAAAAACTGACGTTATATATTTTCTGTTATTTGAAGGGTTAACTTGATCGATAATTTTGATTTCAATTTTCACAGATTGTGGAATGACATCTACAATGATTGATAGTAACTACCTCTGATGTTGAATACAGATTCCTTTAAATAAAATAAGAACTAAACTAATAACGGTTGACAGAATTTAATTTTATGCAATTATATAGGTTAAAGAATAGAATTTGTCGTCTACACCATTGGATCCATTGGATATAGAGCACAAAGCAGAGGGGTAATGTCCTTTAACCCTCATTGGAGAACACACGTGTGCGACTGGGTGTTTCGTCATGGTCGATAACGGTGACAAGCGTTAATGGGCTTTATAATAGCTTGGTGTGTGTTTGTGTGTGTGTATGTGCATCCTAAACGTAATTATGTACATAAGAGCGTAATCAAGGCCAGTTATCTAGTTATTTGCAGAACACGCTTTTTCATCTGTGTAAACACCAGTTGGCTAGTACCCGAATATTCAATTACGAGAACATTGACTGATGCAGAGCTACTAATAAAAGCGACGATATTGGCAAATCATTAAAATTGGTACTACTTCGAACTAAGAAAAAAAATAAAGTCACGGTAACCAAATAATTTTTTTGAGCAGTTTTTATTCGTTTGAGAAAAAGTTGGTGGCGATTACCAAAGATTTATTTGTGATTAATAGAAATGTGGTTGGTGTAACAGAACAATTTGGTTCGCCGAAACGAAAATTGTTGTTTAATCACCGTTTGTTGCTTCTACGAAGTAATTTGGTTGCTTATACCAAACAAGTGAGTGCGCATGTGCAGACGCTGGAGGTCCCAGATTTCAATGTAGCTTATGTCAGCTGATATTCTAGAGAAAACAACGTATTCTCGAGTTGATTTTTGACTTTTTGTAAAACAGTTTTTAATAAAATAAAAATCTTGGAAAGCATTTTATTGTTATTTGCTCTTTTATTTTCACGCAAAAATGAGTTATTTTATTTTATCTACAAAAAATTTCCTTCGAGAAAACGATATTCTTACTTAAACTAAATATAATTGTATTATTTTGACCAAAATAATTTCAATCCCACAAAATATATTTGTTAAGTCAACAAAAGTTTTTATTGTGCCCTCTACACAATATTTTGGAAGTCACCAAACTTTTTTGTTGGTTAAAAAAACGATTCAACAAAGTCTTTTGGTTGGCTCGACCAAACGGTTTTGTTGCTGCTATAGCAAACGACAAATTTGTTCTGTCGTGATTTGAAAAAAAACACCATTAACTGAAAAATGAACAAAGCCGAGAAAATTGACGAAAACTGTTCGAATTTTTATTTGGGTGTATCGTGAAATTCTAATTCATTTTTTACAGTTTTTTTGTTGTTCTTGACTACTATGAATGAAACCATTACAAATTAAAGAAAATATTCATTTTTTTATTAGAAAAATTGTTTGCATCTTTTATAACGAACCAGGGGACCTTTAGGTTTGCTTTTTTTTGGTTTAAATTTATACTCTCCTCCATGACAGATACATAACAGAGGTTGTCTGAGAAAAACTAAGAAGACGCAATTTTGACGCATTTTCTAGAAAAAAAGCTGCTGTAAAAATATCTTGAAGCATCGGTAGCTAACTGGTAGAGTGTTTGGCTGTTAGAATCAAGGTTCCGCGTTCGATTCTCGCTTTCCGTACTTTTTTTTTAATTTATTTTTTAATGATCAAGATGCTTGTTTATTCCATTTTTTATTAACACTTAATATAATAATGATATTTAATGATAATGTATTCCTTATTTTCAATAAAAACTTTGCTTATTGTATTTTTAATATCACTCGTTTGAATGCTTGTGCATATTGTTAAAATTCTTTGTACGGCAATAGTTTCTACTATTTACGCTTTTGAATGAAATTAGGAATAAAATGTTGCAAATGAAATTTTCAATAATAAATACGAAATATCAGTGAATCGTGTGACTCCTTTCGCAAATATTTACTAAAAAGAATCAGATTTACTGTTGACATTTTTGTTTGCAACACTTTTTTCCTTCTTTAATTTAAAAACGTAAAGACTAAAAACTATTGAAAAATAAATAATTTCAATAAAATATAAAATACTTATATTAAATGTTTTTCAAAACTGAAATAAGCAAAAATTTGGATAAAAAAATATATTTTTTTAAAAGTACAGATAGCGGGAATCGAACACGCAACTTTGTGACTATCAGCCAAGCCCTCTACCAGGGAGCTACGGACGATTCGTAGTAAATTTGCATCGGCTTGTTGACCATGCGTTGGCCATTTTTAAAATGCCTTTTTCTCGAAAATGGGTCAAAGTTGCGTCTTCTTGATTTTTTTATTGAGGAGAGTATCGATTAAAAAATCTGCCTGCCTGGCGGGCACATTCTCATAGTTCATTTTTTCGAGAGTTATGGTGTTTACGGCCGGACGGACAGACAGACAGACATACGCCATCGTAAAAACTTGATTTTCGGATTCAGGGGGTCACGAAACGTGGAGATCCGTTGAAACATGTTTGTTTCAAATTTCCGAATATTCTTATACTTTCTCAATCATAAATGATGAGAATGGAATAGTAGTATATAAAGCATAATAAAATTGATTTTTGAATTATTCACGAAATACTTTGTGTCTGAATAAGATTAGTTGCTCTACTTAAATCAATATTGTTCTCATATTAAGGCAGTTTTAATACCAAAAGTCAGAAGTCTGAAAAATTCGTTTTCTATAAAGTTGAGAATCAAAATATTATGACTAAAAATGTCATTTAAAAAACCCATTATTTTTAACGAAAAAATTCCTTAAGGGAAAAAAATTATTTGGACCATGTCTTTTTCAATTAGATTTTTCCTTACTATCGCTGCTTACCACTTTTTAAGAAATGGTTCTTTCAAATTTTCAAAGTAAATTTGTCTGTCGCTGAAAGTTTTCCTAGAAAAATAAACCATGCTTAACTCAAAGTAAACCCTTTGTTTAAAAAGGCATAAGAAGCGACAGAGAAAACTCTACTTACAAAGTTCTGAAAGAACAATAATCTTTTTTATGTGAGAATAGGAATGGGAATGCACAGTATTTAAAAAGCGGGTTTTATAGTAAAATTTTTTCTGTAACATAACTCAAAATTGATGCGAGAACGAAAAAAATTTCTAGATTCGAGGCAAACCGATTGACTCATAATATTAATACAGTTTAATGTAGAGAAAGGAAGTTATGCTCATTTATAATGTTTGAAACATCTCTTTTAAATAAAAAAAACTTGTTTTATCAACATAATTCAAAGTTATTGCATGGATAGAAAAGAGTTTTTGATAGTAAATTTTCAAATAAATTAATTCTAGCAATTTATTTTAAAAAATCATATAGCAGGGAAAGGGATGGAATGTGACAGAACTTCCTTTTTTCAATTATTGTTATTTAAAATGTTTTAAATAATTTTATAAACTTCAAATACTAAAAACATTTTTTAAATAAAAATATTCTAATATTGCATTTTTAATAAATAAATAATATTTATAAAAATTTGTTTAATTCTTTAAATTCAGGAATTTTATAGTTTGGATATTTTACAATTCGGGAAATTTAAAATTATGTAATATTATAAACTATTCCAGAATTTTACAGTCTTGGGAATTTTATTTTTTCGGATTTTTAAGTCGTTTTAAATGTTTACAGTTTCTGAAATTATTTTTTGAATTTTAAATAACAATAATTGAAATATATATATATATATTCCTGGAGGAATATTCTTTTCAATTATTTTTATTCCAAGTTCAAAGAGTAATTTTCGAAACTTTATTTATTTAAAAATTTTATTAATTTGGGCATTTTCTAGAGCAGATATCTTATGATTCGGCAATTTTATCAAGCGAATTTTATTGTTCGGGAATTTTCCAATTCGGTAATATTATAAACGATTCGAGAATTTTACAATTCGGGAATTATGCAATGTCGGGTATTTTTTCCGCATTTTTCAGTAATCTCAACCGAATGAAATTTTTTACAGCTTCAATATCTAAACAATCAAACATAGAAATTATTCGCATTGTTTAAACATTTAGCCTGTTAAGCGTGGGGCACTATTTTTTGCCCCACTGTGCGACGATTCAGTTAATTGATTCGTTTTTCTAATTATTTTATACTTGATAATGTCGAAAAATTTCTTGGTAAATAAATGCTTATGTATTTAAGTAATACGCTAAGAAACATTTGTTAAGGAGTTTTTTTCACGTCAATATTTCGCGTGTTGTTAGCGATAACTCGTAAAGCACTGAGTGCTGTGTAATTATGGCAAGCACTACTCGTTCGCTAAACACCGTCTGTTGTTGAGAACTTCGAGAATTGAAAAGTAGGAAAAAAGCGGATATATAAAGGCTCTAATGGAACTATTAACTTTGAACAACACATTGAAAAAACGCATTTTCTCTAAAGGAAAAAGGATCCCGGTAAATGGGCATGTAATTTACTTTCCTTAAAGGAAACCGAAACAATAAGATACTATCAAGCCTAAATTTTATCTCTATTCGACCCTCAAAATTCTTCATTTTGGGAAAAGTTTTAAATGCGGTGCCGGCATTACGGTGCCGCAAATTGCAACAGGTTTTGTGACAATTTTTGACGTAGGGGAGGAGGGATTAAAACAAAATGTGATATCACGCATGGAAAATGTAAATGGCAATAACATTGTTTTTTATATGTTTAAAAAAATTAGTGATTTTATTTTACAAGTAAAGCGCCTAATTACAGACTTAATACACGTTCCTACATTGTTATTGTTCCCTCTATAACTTTTTTTAAGAAGCCCTTTTTCCCCACTGTTTTCAAAAAACTTCCCCCTTTTCCCGTTTTTTCTGTGCTTCAATACGAACTAAATTAATAGTGCCTAATTAAAGAATCCAGCTATTTTTAGTTGAGAGATGATTTTTTTAAATTGACAAGTCTACAATTATTATTTTCTTTGGTTGAAAATTCAATTATTAAATTTTGTCTTAAGAATTAATCTTTTTTTGTTCAAAATTGAACTACTAGGTTCATAGTTGAACTACTGTGTTAAACATTCATTTATTGGTTGAAATTTCAAGAATTTGTTTGAAAATTTAAATACGTTGTTGTAAATTCATCTTCTTTTGGTCAAAAACGATTATTCTAGATGGAAAATTTAACTTCTGAACTCGCTTCTTACTGGAAGGCTGAATTAATTTGTTGATCATTCATTTTATTAGTTAAATGTCCGTGTTTGGTTGACTATTTAACTATTTTTGTTAGAAATTATTTTTGTGGTTGTTTGAATATTAATTTTTTTAAATGCAAATTTACCTATTTTATTACTGGCGGAAAATTGATTGTTTTGACTTCAGTAAGATTGAAAATTCAACAACTTCGTCGAAAGTTGGACCACTTTTAAATTCATTTTATCAGTTAAAGATCGATCTCTTTGGTTAAAAATTTTAATTTGTTGTTGAAAAGTCGTATTTTTTTAGGTAAAAATTAATTTCTTTACCTGAAAATTTAAGTATTCTATTATTGGTGCAAAATCGATTGATTTTATCTCAAAAATAAACAATTTGGTTAACACTGTATGTATTTTGATAAAAATTTGTTTTTTTTTTCGATAGAAAATTAATCTTTTCGATTCAAATTTACCTGATTGATTTACAGTCGAACTAACTTTAACAAAATTCAATTGATTATTTGAGGATCGATCTCTTTGACTGAAAATTCGACTATTTTATTGAAAATTCGTTTTTTGTTTGTTAAAAATCCAATTTTTCAAATGTAAATTTAGCTTTTTAATTTTTGGTGAAAATTTATTGTTGTTATTTTAAAATTACACTATCTGGTTCATAATTAATTTTTTTGTTTAAAATTAACTTTTTGTTTGAACATTTAACAATTTAGTAGACATTTTTTCACTCTTGACTGATAAGTTTTTTCTGGTTGGAAATTCAACTCTTTTATTGAAAATATGTCTTTTTGGTTTCAAAATTGATCTTATTAAGTGGAAATTTGATGTTTCCTGGTTAAAAATGCAACTGCTTGGTTAAAAATTAATCAGTTTTGTTTGGGAATTCCACTATTATTAAAATATTTTTTTGGTGAAATATGAACTCTAACATTTTTCGTTAAGATATCAGATTTTTTGTTAAATTAAACTATTTTTGATTGAAACTTAAAATCTTTTTTTGTTTAAAACATCAACCATTATATTTATTTATGAAATTTAAATATTTTGTTAAAAATTTAACTATTTTGTTGACCAATCATCTCTTAGAATGCAAAATTTATCCTTTTGGATTTAAAATTCAGCTGTTGTCTAAAATAATTGCCATTTTGCCTTATAAATTCTAGTATTTGCTTAAAAATGCAACTGTTAAAAATTCGTCGCTTTTGCTTCTAAATTCAACTATTTGGTTCTAAATGCAACTCTTTGGTTGATAATATTTTGTCATTAAAAAATCTACTATTTGATTAAAAATTCCTCTTTCTTCATCGAAAATTCAACTATTGTGTAGAAAAAATATATATATATATATTTTTTTTAATTCAGCTATTTTTTTCAAATGCCATATTTTTGTTTGAATATTCAAATGATTTGTTAAAAGTCCTTATTATTGGGGTTGCAAATTGAAATGAATCTTTTTGAATTAAAAATTTATCTTTTTTGTTAGAAAAGTTCTTAATGAAAAATTCTACGGTTCTTCAAAAAGTCGGCTTTTCGGCCTGAAAGTTAAGTTATTTGGTTGTAAAAGCAACGCTTTAGGCTAAAATTAATTTTTACATTCTCATCAGAGAAGGTATTAGATTTTTGTCGAATTTG
>JAWWLR010000092.1:23345243-23358459 GCA_035041075.1 Acraspis erinacei | reverse complement strand
AAATTTGAGAAATTTGCATTTCGGGGGGATGACACGAAATTTTGATTTCCCTATAGCCGGGCAACCAAGAGGGTACATACGAAAATATGAAATGTACAAACAGTACTTCTTATTTATGAAAAAATAACAAATTAACATCAAAAGGAATCATTTTTTAAAATATTTTTCCATTTTTTCCATTCTCACTTACGATATGTAGTGTAGTTTAGTAGTCAAAATTTTATATTTCTGGCCTTTCATACACTTCTGAAGGGTTACAAAAAAAGTTCATGTTCGTTTACCAAATATTTTTGGCCAAAATAAAAATAAAAATATAGCAATTACAAAATTAGAAATTGTTTTAAAAAGTTTTAGAAATTTCTGTCAATGTTTATGGAACCTGGTAAAAATTCAAATTATTATAATGAACTTTTCAAATTAACTTCAAAAAAAATAGAACTAAAAAATATGAACGATTTATCGCTACGATTTGCCCAGGTAAAAAAAAACTTAGCAGAATTACAGCATTTGCAAAATTAAAAAATAATAAATAAAAGTGTTAAGCCAAACAACGCAAGATATGAAAAGATTCAAGAAAAGAGAAAATTTGCTTCTTTAGAACCCTACAAGATTTTCATAAAAAGATTTTAAATTTTCTTAAAAAATCCAAAACTCAAATTTCGAAAAGAATGAAAAATAAAAAATTTCCTTTTTGGGTCAAACTATGCAGGACACGAAAAAAGATTATTCAAGTTATTACCTAGCTATAAGTAAAAAGATCACACAAAGTTGAAAATTCCCGTTAAAACCGCTCCTTTCTAGCATTATTCTAAGAGAAGATATTTATAAACAATAATAAATTGTTAAAACTTTTTTTGAAAAAAGTTTGAATTTTTAGTTTAGTTAAATGGATCTTTTATTAGCCCTTATGACGTTTTTCTCGTAAATGGTTAAACAAATTTTAGTAACTCTCACGTTGACAATTTTCTTTAAATACGTACATTCCAGAAATCACTCTTCTCTATATAAAAACACTAAATTTGTTTTAAAAATATTAATTGTTTATAAACACATTTAACTTTTTTCGTTTAAAATCTTCCATGGCAGAAATCTTTTTACATCATATAAAATCAATAACTTTGTAAAAATTGCAAAATCTGGTTCAAACAAGAAAACATGTAATATAATGTGTAAACAAATTTTTTCTTTCAAGAGAACAAAAGTACAATTTGTTTATAATTAATTTTTTAAACATCTTAAATATTTCTAGAATGTATGTTTTTAAGCAAAAATGTGAAAGTAAGAATCATCAGTATAACGTCAAAGTAACATTAAAGTAACATCAAATATGTATTGTTAATAACTGTTGAGACAGAATTATGTTTGCGCAAAAAAACTGGCGAAATTTTTCCGAACGTAAGGGCTATACAAAATTCATTTTATAGAGAAAAAACTACTTTAGATCTACGGTGATCTACTGGGGATAATTTCACCTGAAACTAAAATTTCAAATCGAAAAAAAATAATAATAAGCGGAAAATGCCAGTTAATGCAGATATTGACTATCCTAGATTACTAGTACAATGCTATATAGTTTCTTTTATTTTGCTCCACAAACTTTTTTTCTGCCTGTGTTATCAGTAGCAATCATTTTTATTAAGTAAAACCGCAAAAAATAAGTATTAGCACTAAAAATTCGCAAACCACTTAAATTAAAAAAAATTCTATAGGTACGAATGAAATAAACAAATAACAATATTTTCAAAAGTAAAAATACTGTTTAACTTAATTCTTAGGCCACTTCTAAGTAATCAAAAGATACTATATTAACATAATTAAAAGTTGTACATTTTTTTTAAAATGAGTGTTCTCTTCACCAAAATGTAACAAAAATTAATTCCGTTAAGCTATTCCAAAAAATTGTAACTTTATCAAAAATGAGTTTTTCTAAAATATGATTATATCTTACTATTTGTTATCGAAAACTGTAGGCATACAAAATTTGAAATAATTAAAAAGAATCCGTTAACACATTAAAATTAAAATTATATAAAAATTATTATATATTTACATTCCATTGTTTGTTTTCTGAGAGTCTATTTGCAACAACACATCCAGCAGATCCAGCTCCTACGATTATGAAGTCGTAATCCTTTGGCTCAATCTTCGTTTGCTTTAGAAAAAAATTAAGTTAATATTTTTAATTTAAAAAGCAAATAAATTCTAATTTATTATCACTATTTTTTTCCTTTTGGGCTCATTAGAAACAAATACATAACGAAGGAAAAAGAGGAAGAAAAAGTAAAAAAAATCATTCAACACCAGCTGGTCACTTCTTCCTTATTTAATTTTTATTTTTTTATACTACTGAAAAACAAACATTTTTCGAGAATAAATTTAGATCTCTTCATCACGGCTTATTTATAGAAAAATCGTAAATGGAAATCATAGATATTTTTACAAAGTCACTTTGACTAATTTTGCATTCATTGGTGAAAAATTAATATTCGTATAAAAATTATTTTTTATAATATGAATAAGGAAACAATTTTAGCAAAAAGTTAGCTGATCGAAATTTTCTTTTTGTTAACTAAATAAACCTCCCTGCTTTTTTTAACCAGTCTTCCAATTATATCAGTGACATTTTCCCATTATTTTCTTACGAATATTTTAAGAGTTATTTTAATTGATGCCAAATAATTGTTACATCAATTTCTTAAAAGAAACCTTTTTTTTTAAATTGTTGTGTAAAGATGTAATATAAAAATTTATAAATTTCTGGATTTCTTTTCCTATTTGGAAAATTTAATAATCTACTTAAATTTATTAGTTCAGAATTACAAAATTTTACTCTCTTAAATAAAAATTGAGTCCGCTCATGTTTATATTTACCTTTTGAAATTTCTCATCCTCAGGTGAAAAAACCCACATAAGAGACGTAAAAATTGTTGTTAGGCAGGCGCAGTAGTTTTGAGCACACGAATTTGGTATAAATGGAAGAATCGAGGGCAAATGCATGATTGAACCTGGTTCGAGTTAAAAAATCATCGATCAATTATTTCATAGATAAGTATTTTAAAAAACGGACTCACCTTTTTCTTTAGTTAATAATAAAATAAGTCGTAGTAGATTATTTGTTTAGACGAAGGTTTAGCTGATACTTAGGCACTAGGGAATTATTAATTAAATTAAAAAACATTTATTCACAGCATTTATATAAGTAATGTGAAACTATAAGAAAGCATATAAAAATGATAGTTATGCTTTTATACACAACTACGTGTTAAAATTATGCATAATATGAGTGAACATACGGAAGTCTCTATTGTTACATTTAATTTACTTATTCTTTTATTTATTTAAGCGATACTTGAGCATATGCAGCTCTTTGAAAACGTCATCAATACGTAGAGTTAATAGTGCGTGAACAGTAGACCGAAAACATATGAACATCTGGAACATAATCGAAATATATTATAATGAGTTATCAGAGTACTGAAAAAATTAATGTCTGTAACACATATGTAAATGTGTAAATGACAATCAGAAGGAGCGTTTTTTACAATGATTGCTAAAACAGTTTGATAAAAAGCTCAAAGGCTGTAATATTGAATTATGTTTTTTGCGCCAATTGCGTGACTTCAGACTTTTTTGTAATACAAGTATGATTTCTGCGCATATGGATGTAAAGGGATATTGGTAACTTCATTTTTATTATAATATGAATTTTGAAAATTTGTGGCACACGGAGATTTGTAATAGTTCATCTGATTTTTCTTTTTTAGAATTCGTCATTTTGGTTGATAAATCACCTATTTCGTTGAAAAATTATTTACTTTTTGGTCAAAAATTAACTTTGTTGTTGAAAAATAATATTTTGGGATTACAAATTTAACTGGTTTGTAAATAATTTACATTTCCGGCATCAAATTAATCCTTATGCTTCAAATTATCAGCTTTCATATTGAATAGTGGATACTAACCTATTTCGTTAAAAATCCAATTCTGTTGTTAAATATTCATCATTTTAGTTACATATTCATTTCTTTGCTTAAACAAGGAACTATTTGCGTTAAAATTTAAGCTTTTTTTAATTCCTCTTTTTTGATAGAAAATTGATTATTTTAGAAAAAAATTCAATAATTTGGTAGAAAATTTAATTCTTCTGATAAAAATTAACTTTTCTGTTAAGAAATAATATCTTTGAGTTTAAGATTTAACTGCTATGAAGATAATTCCTCATTTTGGCTTGGATGTTCAACAATTTTGTTGAAAATTTGTCTTCTTGGTTAGAACTCTAGTCTTCTTGGTGGATAATTAATTTAATTAATTTAATTTAATTAAAAAAATTATAATTTATTTTATTTAATTTTTGGCAAATTAATCTTCTTGCATAAAAAATCAGCTTTTGGGTTGAATAAATAATATTCTCCTCTTTCATTGAAAATTCAATTTTGGTGTTGAAGATTCATCACTTTAGTTAAAAAAAATGTTTAAATTCCTCTTTTTGGATAGGAAAACTATCTTCTTGGTTGAAAGTGTATACTTTCCAGGTAAAAATGCAACAGTTTTGTTTTTAATTTATCTATTTTGGTTGAGGACTACTATTTTCTTGAAAAAACGTATCTTTTGATTGAAACATCAATTTCCCGGTTCAAAGATAGACTAAGTTTGGTTGAAATTTTAGATGGAAATCCAACTACTTGATTGAAAAGTAAACGACTTTGTGAAAATTTTTAAAGCATCACCTCTTTGCTTGAACATCTAACTATTCTTTTGAAAGTTTGTTTTTTTCATGACAAAATAATTTTTTAATATGCAACTTTGACTATTCTATTTTTAGTTGGAATATTTTTTTAATTATGAAAAATTAACTTTGGTAGAAAAATCATATATTTGGTTAAAAATCAGTCTCTTTAGTTAGATTCAACTGATTGAAAACTCGTCTTTTTAAAAAATTAATTTTATGAATTGAAAATTTTACAATGTCATTGTTCGTTCATGGAATATCTATTGTAGGTGAAACTTCTAGCGTAATGGATTAAAATTTAGCTTTTGGATTAAAAATTTGTCTATTTGTTTGAAAATTAAACTATTTTGTTACATTATTTTCCATTCAACTAGCTAAAACGTCATCCTTTTTGGTAAAAAATAAACTTTTCTTGTTAATAATTCAACCATCTTCAAACAAGTTTGTCAATTCTTTTGAAAACCTCTGGTACATGAAGGTAATTAATTTGAGGCATTTAATCATGACTTAAGACGTTTTGTTCAAATAAGAGCATGATTTCTGCCCATATTTATAAGTTTTTAAACTTTATTTGAATTTTAATATAAATCGAGGTTAACCTGTAGAAATTTTGAAAATTTAGTGTAGATTTAAAAATTACTAAAATTTTTAAGCTTTTTGAAGTTAGAAAATTTTGAAAGTCATGGTTAATTCAAAATTAAATTAAATAAAATTAAATTAAGAAAAATGTTGAAAAATTTTTAAGTTTAAAAGGTTTTGGAAATGTGCGGTAAATTTTGTTATTCATTATTTATTTATTATTGAATGAACTATTGCAGATATAAATTTAAAATTTATCTTCAATTTTTAATTAAATACAGAGTATCGAATGCTTTCCAAAATCTCCCCCAAATTTCTTATTTTCAGTACTTATCACATCGAGTTGAATAAAAAATTGGTAATTAAGTTTCACTGTGACATGTGGATAACGAATTTAAATTTAGCGTTCACTATGTTGATTATTTCTGATATCATTTTTTTCTGGAATTGAAGTATATCTGATGCAACACAACTGCAGCTTATTAATGGAGAATTTTATAAAGCTTACTAAGAAAGGGTTTATGCAAAAAGAAAAGAAAATTTGTATAATTTATTGATTTTATTCTCATTAAAAATAGATGTACAAAAAGTTTGATAAAATTGATAAACGATTTAATCAAAGTCAAAAGAATATAGAAAATAAAAGTAACAGATTGCATCTAGACAAATATTCTTCGAAATCTTCATGCCCAATCAGCTTTTATCATATCACTCGCTTTTTCAGCAATCATAATAGTCGCAGCATTAATATTTGCTCTGATAATAACTGGCATGATGGAAGCATCCACCACCCTTAAATTTTTAATACCATAGACTTTTAATCTTGGATCAACGACTGCTTCCGAATCCTCCTTAGGACCCATTTTGCAAGTTCCAACAGGATGATATAATGTGTGAGTATATTGCTTGATTACACAGATCCAATATTTTTCAGTGTTGAATTTAAGTGTATCACAAGGCGGCAAAGGAGTATCATTAAGAACGAAATTATTTTGTTTAAATGTTGTAGTATTAAATAACTCAAGGATCCTCCTGGTACCTTGAATTAAGCGCTCCCGATCAGATTCTACTGACAAATATTTTACGTGAATTTCAGGACGATGCCAGGTGGGATCAGTATCATTAAGTCTAATGAATCCTCTACTTTCTGGTGCTAATAGAGTTGGGACAAGAACAAATTTATTATAGTAAACAGAATCTGGAGCAGGATAGAAAAAGAATTGTATATCAGGAGAGCTCTGACTTTTTTCCAAGTCAGTTCTAAGGAATGCAGAAGCAGTAGTTATATAAGAAGAAAATGGACCTCTGTGTGTTGCAAGATAGTAATTCAAATCATTTAGCCTTTGTGGATAATAAGAACTATTTATCTCTCTGCCTGCTATATGACAAGATACTCCAGTATGTGTTACGTGATCTTGAAGATTATGACCGACAGATAAATTTTGTATGACAACAATATCATTTTTCTCTAGCTCTTCAATTGGGCCAACTCCAGAAAGCATTAGCAACTTTGGTGAATTTATAGCACCTGCAGACACAATCACTTCTTTCCTTGCGAATACCGTTCTACGTTGACCTGTGAGAACTGATGTGTATTCAACACCTATGGCTCTCTTTGAATGTGGATCAATCACAATTCTTTGCACAAAAACTCTTGTTTTTATAAACAGATTAGACCTTTTGTCTCTAATAGGTCGAAGGAAAGCAGCGTTTGTACTCATTCGAGATGAGTTTCTTGATTGTGTCTGCAAATTCATTGATCCTAACTGGGACTCCCCGTTGATGTCAATATTTTTAAGTCCCATTTCTTCAAGTCCTTGTAAAATAATGTTGGTGTCTGATGAGGTATAAGGAAACCTTTCTATAGGCAGGTATCCTCCAGTTTGATGATATGTCGAATTGTCTTTTACAATCTGCAAGTTAGATCAATTTATTATAGGATTCTAGAGGAAACAAATGAGGATTTTCAAAATATGATTTTGCCTACATCCTCGTCTCTATTGTCTTCTGATTTTTTAAAGTATGGCAACACATCTTTGTAACTCCAACCAGGATTTCCCAATTTTTCCCACCCATCAAAATCTTCTCGATTTCCTCTGACGTACAACATAACATTTATTGAGCTTGATCCACCCATTACCTATAGGAAATCAATTTTTTAATTTAATGACAACTGATAAAAGATTATCGTCATACAAACATTAATAATTATTAATTATAGAATTACTTTTCCGCGAGGAAAGACACATCCTTGATTTCTTAAACATCCAAATATATCTGGTTGGGTTCGGTACTTCCAATCAATCTCTGTTCCTTCAAGTGCAACAAGCAATCCTGGTACATTGGTAGCTTCTGGTTCCTCTCTCCCAGCTTCCAGTAAAAGTACCTATACCAATATTGTGAACATTTAAAAGATATTAATAATTTAATACCTTTCTCACACAACACCCGTCCCCACCGAGTGAGGTAGGCCTACCCCGAAAGGGAAACGGCTTAATGGTGTAATAATACAAAAAACTTAAATTACTACTTACTTTTTAAGAAGATCGATCAGAAAATTTTTAAGCTTTTATAAATTATAATTAAATCGACCTTCTTCTAACTTAAAGCATATTTAAAATCGGTTTTCAACAGAATAACGTATTGTACTTTTGATGTTTTAATTTGTTCAATTAAAAAGATGTTCGAACGCGATGTTATTTGTCTAAGTATTATAATAATTAATAATTAATACAATGAGTAAGATCTTAAAAATGACATACTTCAGATCATAGGATTTATAAAATCCTTATCCTTTTAATAATCTAATAGAATTCTAAGAAAACACACAGTGAGATTTATTCAACTAATTAATCTAAAATTAAGATAACTCAAGGAACAATTGAGAAAAGGAGAATTTAGGATTCATAATATTACTCGACAATTATATAACCTGAAACTCGTATGTATACGATTCTCTCCTGATGAGAAAAACGTATAGTTTTCGAAACGCCGAAAAATGGGGGGAAAAGCATTCATTCAAAATTTAAATCCTATGGTGTAAGTATTTAATTTTTAACATCTCACTCATCATATTAATTATTAATTATTCTAATTTAAAATTCTGAAAAATTCTCATATAAACATTTACTTTCCATTCGCTGTTCTCTGTCAGTCGATTTGCGACTACTGATCCTGCTGATCCAGCTCCTACAATGATGAAATCGTACATATCTGGTCCACCATCCACGACCTAAAAATGTAGACATGTTTTTGAACTCTGAATTTTTCTCTAACAAGGTTTAAAGTAGTTGCTAGATACAAAAATATTTACCTGTGTCTGATACTTGTCATCCTGAGAGTGTTGCATTAAGAAAGTAAATAATGCCATGTAAAGTACAGAGCAGGTATTATTTAATTCAGCTACATTTTGAACTACGGACGGCATATCTGCCCAACTTAAATTTCAATATGTTAAAACAGAAAAATAGGCGTTTTAATAAGGTACATAAATTTAGTGATTTTTAAAGTAACTATTCATACGTACTTTGGATCAACAAATATAAGAAAAATAAATTAGATTTATGCTGAAAATCCGGTCAAGAATTTGTCTACTCGTACTGTGAATTTAAACCTATTATTATATTATTCATTCTTATATATCGTTCAGACAACATATAATAAATTCATAAATGCATGAAATATGAAAATAAAAAAGTCACTTAGATAGGACTAATTTGCGCCATTTCTGCATGTCAGTGGAAGCCAAAAAGTTATGAGTCATTTTAACTGGTTGCAACCAGATGCAACTCGTACATTTTATAAAAAAAATATTATTATAATACAATGCCTAAATTTTTATGTGCATAAATCAAGAAATCTTGGAATTATTTTCAAATTGTACATTGTATAATATTTCGATCTACTGATTATTGAAACTATAAAAAATTGATGTACTTTTACTTAATAAATACTATTCTCTAGCGAATTCGTGAGTTGGACTATCTTTAATATCTTTCAGCCTTATTGACAAAAAGTTTTAGTAGTCTTTTTATTGTTTTTGTCTTTAAAGATTTGAAAACTAAAAAAAACTTTGTGAACTTTTATTTAGAAAATTCCCAATCTCTATCGATATCGTGAGTTTAACCATTTTTGAAGATTGTTACAACGGAGTTATATGCTTCTAAATCAACCATTATCGAGAATATATACGTTTGACATTATTATTGTATTATTTCAGCATACATTTTATTAATTTGATTAAAAGTCTTTATTCGTGAATTGTGATAATTTTATTCCATCAGATTTCACCTGAGTGGAAAAAATTACATCAGCAACAAATAATCGAGAATTCGTTCGTCAAATGTAAATTCGTTATCTTCACCTCATGATAAAATTTAAATACAATTGTGTAATCTACTTATCTAAAAATTTTCGATAATTAATTCATATTTCTTTATTTATTTATGTACTACCTATAATATTCTTATCAGAGTATTATGTGAATCATTCTAATAAACGCTGCTCATGGCTTTAATTTAAACATATGTAAAAAACATACGTTTTGTTTCTATGTTGGACCTTGATACAGAATTAAGACGCAGATTTTTTATTTTTTGAATTAGGAATTATATCCAATTTTTAAACAAAACGAAACTATATCAGGTTGCCTATACTATCATTATTTATTAATTAAATATACATACTTAAAATAAAAATGAATATAAATTATTTATTAGTTATTCGTCGACTACATGGAAAAAGAGATTTGATCTTACTGAAGAGCTGTTCTTTTAGCGACCTTCCAGCGCATTCAAATTTCGATAGGCCTACAGGCTTAGTATGACTTAGTAGACTTAGTATGAGGCTCTCGCGATGGGTTGTAGTTACTGGCTGACCTCAAGGTGTTACCTATTATGACATTCTCAGATCACTACCCTGCCTCAGTCAGTCTAGAACACTATTCTCCCATCTCCCATTTCGCATCTCAAATCTCGTAGAAATAAAATTGTCAAAAATCCATTTCGACAAGTCTAAATCATCTGGATTCTATACTTTCATGATAAATAGGGAAGAGTGTTTTTATTGTAGGTGATGAAGTGAATATTTTTAATTAAAACTTAAAATATACTATAGTAAAGGTTGATTACGCCTTAAGAATGACGCACGTATCCAATAGTATGTGAAAGAGCGCAAACCATGGTTCGACAGAGAAGACATGTTACCTGAATGCACGCGATCATTTTATCCAAGTCTGAAAAATAATGTCAAAGATCTGTCCGATTCATGGGGACATCCGCATCGCACGCTGCGCGCGCGGTTTACGAAATTTAAAAGCGCCTAGAACGCGCGACTTTTGGTTCTCGCGCTCGATATTATATTGATCTCACGCTTCGCGCTCGATGATGTATTTGCCTCACGCTACGCGCTCGTTCTTTGTATACTCACCACGCTCGTGCACAGACTTTTTAAAACTAAAGGTCAAAGCGTCGACAACAGTAATTTCGTGGTTGTGAATTCTCCTTTGTTAAAGCTCCTTCGACTTTAACGCACACATTCTCATTACGTGTCTCGTGCTTCGCACTCGAGTTTGTACCTCAGATTACGTATATTTTCCATAAATGTATATTGTTACAATTCATAACATGCATTGACATTAAAACAGACGAAGGTTCATTGTCTCGTTTACAAAATGCACATTGTTTAAAAAAATCTTGTTATTAAACATCTTATTGCAAGTTCTGACGTTTTTCAAACACAGAATTTGCTTATTTCCAATATTATTTTCACGGTTCGAACGTTAAAAATTCGGTCTACAAAACAGCCTTATCGTCTTTTAACTTGCAAATTATATCCCTAACCTCAGTGAAACAGACTTTGTCAATTGAAGTTTCTACCGCATCGTGTTCTACAACGCAATTGTAGTGCCCTATGGCATTATCTCCTAATAATTTACTAAAAGGTGTTAGATGGGATTTGAGAATATTTGAAATACTGTGAAATTTTTGAATGAAAAAATGTAATTTTTGGATGTTGCATTATTTATAATGCTGCCAAAATTTGAATTTTCGATTTTTCAAGAAAAATTCAAAAAGTTGTTATGAAAATCTTATAGGGTATTCAAAAAACATTTTTCTACTGTTGACTGTTTTCAAATCGTGTATTATTTGGCTTAAAATTTTCATTTTCGTGAGGTTTTTGGAATTTTTGAATTTTGAAAAAAGTTGTCTCAAAAATTTTCAAAATGTGGTCACCAAAGGCCAATCTAATAGAAAATTTCTGTCACAAGTTATCGTGCTCACAAACAGACAGACAGACTTGCATACAGACTTACATATAGATATATATGCAGACATACATACATACATAGATACATACATACGTACATACACATATACGGACACATCCAGACATACATACAGACAGATAGAGACATTCGTAAAAACCTGTTTTTGCGGATTCGGGGGGTCTCAAAACATGGACATTTGTTGAAAACTAGGGCGGTCAAATTTTACACAAATCGAGAATGTAAAGAATTTTTAAACTGAGAAAGCTAGGGTTTTAAAATAAAACAGTAGAATCACTGGCAAATACTTGTAGCTCTTTTGATTTCTGGAGCATCATTAACATTTTTCGTCGGAGAGTCCCGTATAATAATAATATTAATAAAGGAACCAGATTTATACATCTCCAAAAAAATGTAGCCCAGTGTCATAATGGATGTGCCTCGACTTGCAAACATGTCCAACCCAACTCTTGACTCCCACATAACCGCATTACAAATTAAGAAATGCATAGAAAAATGTAAAGAAGGAAAGGCCTCTGGCACCGATGTCAATTAAAGTTTTTACAAAAGGTTTCCTGAAAATTGTTTTCAGTATCTTGAGATTTTACTTAATCGAATAATGACCCCTGAAATAATGCCTAGCCCTTGGGTCAACTAACAATGTCTATGTTGTGTAAGAAAGAAGACATACATGACTCTTCTAATTATAGGCCCATACCACTGATAAACTGCATAGCAAACATTTTCACACAGATACTTTGCAATCGGCTGACTAAATGGGTTGCTGATGCGAATTTAATTTCAGAATCTCAGTGGAGATTTAGAAAAGGGAGGAGTTGCTTAGACAACCGACTTACCCTTATTTCTCTTATACAGATTCGTCACAGCTATCACAATAATTCTGTCTATATTGCTTTCATAGACTTTAAAGGTGCGTTTGACTCTGTTTTTCACGGAATGTTGTGGCAGAGATTGCATGAGCTGGGCATACGCACAAAGATGATTAAAATTATAAGCAACTTTTATGAATCTGCATATATCTGTAGACATACGGACAGACTTCTTAAATTCATATTTAATATTTTTACTATAATATCTAGCAGAGTAACAAACAGATAATAGTGACACTTTTCTTGAAAGAAAAAAAGACAGATATGGGTGATAAGGAATTTTTAATAGAAATTTACATAAAGGATAAAAAAATAGAAACATTTTAATGTTAGCAACAATATAAATTAGCAAACAACAATCTAAATGTGTTAAATTTAGGAGAGGAATAACATCTTCTGAATGTAATTCGATTTGTATTTACAATCTGTATTTCATTATTTGATTTCAGTCAGCCTTGATAATACAAATGTGTGGACTTGAAATGATTCCTCTTGTATGAAAAAGTCTATCTTCATTACAAATAGTTTATTTTGATTTTTAATGAATCCAATATTTTCATAAAGGAAACACTTGTATTAGAAAAAATCAAGCATTCACGTGACTAGCGTTTAACCATCTATTCTTTATCATATCACTAGCTTTCTCGGCAATCATAATAGTGGGAGCATTAGTGTTTCCTCTTGGAATATTCGGCATTATGGAAGCATCCACTACCCGCAAATTTGAAACACCATAAACACGTAATTGCGGAT
>JAWWLR010000092.1:23324656-23335453 GCA_035041075.1 Acraspis erinacei | reverse complement strand
TTCCTACTGCATCGGCCTCCACATCTTCCTCTACGATTGATATGGATATAGATTTAGATTCCTTCTTTGAGGAAGGTAAAGGTGATAATCCTCCTCCTGAAATTAAGGTAAATGTTGATGCTTCTACCGATGATGACGATTTTCACGACATACCACGCAGACTTGTGCAGAGAAAATCATCACAGGCCAGACTTGACTTATCTGAAGCAGCAGCAGTTGCTCAAAGATATGTTATAAGTCACGGGCTGCGGCACATTTAACCTCGTCTGTACTCCTCGCTGCCAATCGAGCAGGTATGAACTCCCCGGATATTTATCAAGAAGTACCTGAGTATCTAGTCATAGATAAAAGTAAGATAAGGCGTGAGCAAATTAAAACAGGCTCCAAGTTGAAGGAGGAATCACGCCACGAGGATTCTATTCGTGTGCTTATACTTTGTTAGTCGGAAAGACGAAACATTGACAGTCTCCGGACATATTAAGGAGGAACACATATCTTTGGTGGCCGAACCAGGTTCTAAATACGTAGGCCATGTCGTCACACCATCGAGTCATGTCCAACATGAGTGTGATTCTATTTATAATTACGTAACAACAGAACTGAATGGAGGCTTCGATGCAGTGGTAGTCGCGAGCTGTAACGGTACAAATACGAATACGGGCTGGAAGGGAGGAATTATTCGTCTACTAGAGGAACGACTTGATCATCCCTTGCAATGGGTTGTTTGTCTATTACATTTCAATGAGCTACCGTTCAGAAGTCTTTTCGTATTAATTGCCGGACCTAACTCTGGTCCGAACAAATACTCAGGGCCAATAGGGGGACAAATTCCAACTTGTGAGCCCTTCGATGTTGTAAAGTTTAAACAAGTTGAGTGTGACTTACCTGAGATTGAGCCCACTCATCTCAGCTCAGATCAAAGATATCTTTATGAGATATCAGATGCCATACAATTCGGAGCGTGGTCTCCTGAGCTGGCCTCCCGGAAGATAGGCCCGATTAACATGGCTCGCTGGCTAACAACTGCAAATAGAATTCTGAGATTATAAATATCAACAAAAAGACCCACAAACAAACTGCAAGTATTAGTTGAATACTTACTCACAGCTCTGCCATGCCAGAAAATATACTTCTTGGAATGGTAACCAACCCTAGGCTTACCGTTCGCCAAGAAGCACTCACCAAAATACAGGAAGCAGAACATAAGCAACAGACCACTGTTGGATACATTATTGTGCCAAAAATTAATTTTGAAACTAATGATTACACAGAAGTGATTGATTGGGAACAGACAGATGTTTCACTTACCGTACCTACAGTTTTAATTCCTATAACAGAGGATGAACTTGCCGCTAAGCTATCTATGGCCGATGGCTTGGTACCAGACTGGGACTTTACGTCTTTCCCTTGTCACACAGTAGCGGTGGAAAGAAGTGTTAGACTAGTAACAGAGGTGTCCAGACAAGGCATCGGTCCCGAGGCTCGGGACCGACAGATACGCGCCACACTTCTTTCTCCACGTGGTGGGCTCTGGGTCACTCGAAGTAGTAGAACTCATGAGCTAGGAGCTGCACAAGTATTTAAGCGTTTTACTCGAAAATACGCAATTTTTAGCCATTTCCCCCCTCCATGAGGATTGGCATGGGGTGCTTTTGGCGAATCGGTACGGACCTCTAAGTACCCTCTGATGACTTTTCATCGTAAAGTCAGCCTTGGAAGGCATCGGTATCGATTTTAAGCCCATTTTTGCAAAACCTTAAATTTTACTACTTTTTAGTGAAATTTCGAGATTTCACCCTCAAAGAACAGACTGAAGATATTATCCGATTTCAAAATTTCAAAGTTCGCTGAGTTTCGGATTGGACTGGGACACTTTTCCGCACCCAGGCGTTTCCTGGGCGCACAATGTTGGTTTTTCGCTCCAGCCTAATACTTATCACTGCTTCTCATTTAGAGAGAAAGTTCAAGAGTTAAACATAAAAAGTTAATCAATGTATATTGTTTTGAGTTTATTAATGATCAATTCCAAAAATCTTGAATTTTTCAGACTAGAAGGATTATTTCTTATAATTGAAAAGTAGTATGACATAAAAGCCTGACCCGAATTTTTACAATTTTACGCGCGAGAAAGATAAAAGAATCTCCAGATTTTCTCACTTAATAATTTAATACCCACAACCTCTCGTTAACCTTATAAAGTTCAGGCTAATTCGGAATAAGTCATGTGGTTAAATGGTCCGATAGTATCCTTCGGTAGTACGACTCTTAAAAATATCAAATCGCACCAAATATAGTGAGAAAAGTTTCGTGTGTATACTAATATCAGTTTTGTGCCATTTTGAACTTATACTTGAATTTGTGGGGTTTCTTTCCCTTATCCTTGTGAAAAGCTCCGCCTCAGAAGGATTCACTGGTCTCAGGCTTCGATGGCTACGGTCAGGTGTGCTTGCATATATTATGTATAGACGCCCATGAAACATAACTATTTGGCCCAAATCATATTGATTCAAATCCTCAATTTCGGCCGGATTAGATATTTCTGGAACTAAGGCCCGTGTTTCTGTAAACAAATAATATATCTAAAAAAAAAGAAAAACCTGAGCTATTTTTCGGATGAAAATTGAAAGTTGAGCATCGAAATTTATATACCACCATATGGTCCTAGTGGCAGCAACTGTCTTTTAAAAAAATTAAACAAGCTTCCAGTAGAACCGCGGTAAATCACGTCTATGGCCACGTCTCACGACCATGAGTTAGGTGCTCAAAGGGCACGATTAAATCAAAACGACAGGTCGTCGATACCACAAGGGCAACTACTTTAACCTGATATTTCGGCTTCAGCCGTTGAAGCTCCCTTCGGACGTATTGATACCTCTTCTCCTTTTCCATTCTGGAAGTCTTGGGGAACGATGTCAGGCCTCAAGGGTGCAACTGAGACTCCTGTCCGAAAATTTTAGTGCCAGAAAACTTGCCATTTTGTTCCAAAAAGATGGTAGTGAAGCACAATTAGGGCAGCATTATATATGCACAGATACGTCGTTTACATGTGGGTGGCACACCCCGATAGTATGAGTTCTAGGTACTCAGCGCTTGTATGAATTCATCCTGGCTAGCAAAAATAAAACCCTCTGTACCTGAAATAAGCCCTGACGATCTGAGAAAAGAAAGAGTTTGATCTTTTGACATGGCCTCTTCTTCTACATTTATGTGAAAGTTTTCGTGCATGAAGTGAAGCTGATGGACCTAATCTACTGCACACTTGCAAATAATATTTAAAATGTAGTTAAAAAACTGTTATTACTAGCCATAATCGTCAACCTTCAAAATTTAGACACTTTAATGCATATTTTAATCCAGCTTTTACGGATCCACAAGGTTTACCGCATCCAATTTTACATGAAAAACGATAAACTTATTTATGTGAGATGGAGCTGTACCTCAGAAGTGTACACTGCTAATAAACAATTTTTGCCTCTTTTGCAGCGCCACATTTTTGCTTCTAAAAAATGTTCTCGCCATGTTTTCATTTGATCATAGACACGTTAAGAGTGTTTTCGAGCAGCTGCGAAAGTTGGAGGAAGCCCAGATAAAGTTATAACCTGACTAGAATTTCTTCAATAAAATTAACATCCTGTACGGAATCAGAACTGGGAGGGATGTTTTTAAAGTGTGCAATAACGTTTTGATAGCGCTGAGCTTCCGAATGGTCTAGATTAATTTACGACAAAATTAATTTCAATAAGGTACAATATGTGCTGATGTGCTAATCGTGCAGTCTTCCATCGATGAATCCCTTCGGAATAAAACCGTTTTATTTATTCAGGATGTCGACTTCTCGCATTGATAATTGCTTTTTCTCATGTTGAAAATGATACTTTGTTCGTAAAAGTAGAGAAAGGAAATTAAAATCCCGGGTTAATTGTCTAAAACTTTTGAAAGAGTCTGAGTCTATAAAAAACAGTAAGGAATCCATTTTATTTATCACTCATTTAGTGTTTACAATACATCTTCTGGCTTCTTCGGGTAGAAAAATTAAAGCAATAACTTTTTGCGCGATAAAAGTAATCCTTGCAGGATATTGCAAGAAATTTGAACAACCCCAATTCTACTCACTGTGCAGTATCAACTTCTAGTGTGTACATTTTCCGAAAAATGTTGATAGTATTTTTAATTGTTTAAATAAAAACAAATTACTGAGCAATATGTATAGAGAATCGTCTGCTCTACAATTTTAGTCCAATACATTATGGCCAAGAAGCCAACCCATTTCTATATATGTGCAGGAGAAGGAGCTGAGACCCTCACAGCCAAAATGCATAAAACGCTTCTTATTCAGAATTCAGTTAAATATTTTTTGTACTGCACTTTTTTTGTACTTAGACGCGCCCTTTTCAAAATAATCGCCAATAACCAATCTTCGTGGGTTGTTCGCAATGTTTAAGGGTGGTTCCAACCATCGGTCAGAATGAAACTCTTTTAATATTTAATGCCATACGGAGCAACGTACGCTAGTTATCAACACTTTATACATTTTTTTGGGAAATGACGTGTTTAAAGCTAATTTGGCTAGACTATTATTATTGTGCGTTCTTTGCCGTTTTTTAAACATTTTTGCAGAAAAGATCTGATTTTGAATTTATTTCTTCACTTCACAGTAGAATATACACAAATTTTATACAAACTTGTGTACAATTGTACATATATCTATAATTTTTCTCCATTTCCCAATGAAATGGAAAAAGTCAACGTAAAGCAGAAAATTCTGGGGGAGATGAAAACGGGAAAATATTTAACATTGTTGCCCAGAGAAAAACGAGGTGTAATTAAATTCCATATCAGAATATAGTACTTTTGAAGTTGATATTCAAAACTTGTTTCAAAGACCACCAGGGGCCAACGTATTTCAGCGAGAACAAGTTAATGTCGGTTAAGAACAAAAATTTAGATTTTTTTCTAAATCCCGCAATTAGTTGCTGATTTAATGAATTAAAATATACTTATGTAAAATTATAGAACTGGAAACATTGTTACGTTCGCAATAATAATTTTTAATATTATAGATCAGTGAAACAGTCCGAAATAATATAATGTAACGGAGCTTCAGGCTTCCAAATTAATTTTATTAATTTGTTAAATTTTTTGGGATCGTGATTACCCTCTCATTAATTCAAGATGGTTCCCTTATCGGCTGCTTTGTTTCCGCTCAATCTAAATGATCAAAATCCTCTTTTCTGTATAACTCTGTGCACTGAATCTTGTATTAAATTTAATTTATGCAAAATGAAAGAAAATGGAAAAGAGAGAGATGGTGCAATTCCAAAGAAATAAACATAAATTAAAGTGATTTTTATATTGAACTAACGTTAACTTATAGCTGCAACCCATTTAATTCTCTAGAGAAAAAGAAAGGAGCAAACAAGAATCAGATTTTTCCTTTTTGGGACCAAATGCAAACTTGTCAGATTCACACCTTTCCCTGAACCGTCGCACTTCGTAGATAATACCACTAAGCCCGATTCGGCGTTTCTATTCTGAGTTCACTTCGCTTATTTGTAGAATCGTCACATCCTTCACGGTAGGAAAAGATCTCTGCTGGTTTCGAATTTAAATGAATACACGCCTGTACGCATTTATGTCACTTAAATTTGCCTTTTCTTTTGTCCCCTAAAGATCCAAAAGTATTTTACGTCCGTTCATAGATCTGTTTGGGTTAGTAAAATTAGTAATATTAGGTCCGATTATGCCGTCATTCGGTGTTGCCCCGGATAGTCCGGATGCCGTTTAAAGTTCGACTTCCGCAGATTTGTATTAAAAAATAAGGGGTCGGTTTGTTTGTACAGTTTGAAAACGTCGTTCCTGGCCAATGGCTAACTTGAATTATTAAACTCGTCGCTGCCCAGCTCAATTACGCCTCGAGCACAGGCGAACAAGAGAAACCACGTTGTTTCTGGATTCTTTAGCAGTTATAGTCGGTACAAGAAATATTAAAGAACTGCACTGTACATTTTTAGTGTGACCGACACGAAAGTACGAATGCAGATGTCAGGTAGGGCAGTTTTTCAGACTTAGTCTCATAGCGTGACTTAGAGACACCTTTGATTCCTTGAATTTATTGCTTTGAAATATAATTTTAATTTGCTTAACTATTGGATATCAATTTTCTCCAATTTAATTTATTTATTGCAGTAGATTATAAGCATTCTTTATCTTCGGTTAATAATTTTGAAAATATATCATAATAATAAGAAATTTTTAATTAGGCAACGGTGTCTATCTCACCATAACTTATTGGCATGATAGGAATGCTCATGCTGGCTCATGGCTTAATTATTCTTACGTTGCGCATATCCTCCTAGAGAGTTGATTTAATTTTAAACAGGTTGATTACAAAATTTAAGTACGTACCAATAGGGTTCGTAACAGGACGACTTCTAGAAGGTGGAAAGTGCACTAGATGAATGTTCTCAGGACCTGCACCTGTAAGATATCATTTAGGTATATTTATTAAAGGATTTCTTTAACGAACATGAAATGCAAAATAAGCAACTTAAAAAACCCCGCTTGAACGAAGTTTTATACAGCTTAGTCGAAAATTAAAATTTTGTCACTTTTATTGGATTTTGGTACACTGTACGGCTACTGAAAGTGCTACAGTTGGGTATTCTAGATTTAAAGATACAGCTCGATACAGAGTGGGGTACAATCAAGAATTCCTGGACAAGACCCTAAAAATGGAAAGATGCTATTCGAGCTAAGGTAATACGAAATTTTGTAGAGGCAGTATTAGGGTGCTTGAATCAAGAATAGGATATGGTTTGGTCCAATATTCGACGGCAGGTGCACGCTCTAATTTCACTTTGTCGAGGAGCCCGCGCAAATCGAACGTATGTCGAATTTCATACGATTAAGTTTTGTATCAAAATAGGCAAAATTGCTTTAAAAACGTTGAATATGTTACAAAATGCTTATCCAAGTTGCTGCCTGGTGAAAAGCAAAGTTTTTAATTGGTACGAGCATCTTACGCATGACCGGGAATAGCTTCAGCTCCATCTGAGAGAAGAGTGTCCCACTTGAAGCGTCACGGACCAGAACGTTGAAAATGTGCGTGCACTCGTTGCAAACATTCGTCAACTGAAAATTGAAATCTTATCACAAGAACTTCAAATAAGTGTATGTAGTGTTTACGCTATATTTCATGACGTTCTCGGCAAAAGAAAAGTGTGCCTGATATTCGTACCTTATTCTCTGACACCAGGGAAGAAAGTGAAGCATGTTTTAGCGGCAACAGATTTCGTTTAATGGGGTAATGTCAGTCCTACTTTGAAGAAGAGCATTTTAACATATTACACGTTTCTGAAGCACTTGCGTAGCTTGAAACAAACGAAGAGATTTTTCACCTTTCATGAAGCAATTAGAATTGTTTAGGCACATCTGCCGCGGGCTTGAATGGTCTGTAAGGGCCGGAAAATTCTGCGCTCACTGTCATCACGTGTCTACTGTCGTTTTTTCGCTATGGATGCAAACATTGCGGTATGTCTGAAGCACGAACGCCAGTGCCTCTCTCTTCGTCTCAACGCATAACTTCTCTCCTTCCTTTATACTCTAATCTGTCGCTCACTCTTTCCTTCCTTACACTCTCTCTCTCTGGTGCACTGGCGGGACCGGGGAGCTCAAGCGACTCTTTGAGTGACGAAATACAGAATTAATACAAAATTTAAATAAAAAGACAAAACAAGAAAAATCACACTTTTAGAAGCTCGAGGTTTCGATTGACAGCCTTTTTAAAAAGTAAAAGGAGAAAATAAATAATTCAATTAACCGATATTATTCACCCCACAATCTAAAAGAGGCTTCATTAAGATGGGATGGAAGGGTCATTGAAGTTTCGTTCCTTTAATTAGAATTCCTATAAATAAACATTAATTTGTTAATAACCAAAACGGATAAACTTCGACTACCCTAGCTTCGTAATTCTTTTACGAGTAACAAAGTTAGGATATACTTTAGACTAATGCCAAAATTTCACATTTTAAAAATAATGAGATATATTTATAAACATTAATTATAGTTTTTAAATTTTAGAGAATTCTCGGTATCAACGCGTGAAGACCGAGGTAGTGCGGTCGAGGCAGATTGTCGACCTCGCAGTCAATCTACGGTGCCACCGCCGCTCCCACTAATCTCGGCCAGCTTCACGCTCGGTCACGCTCTCCGTTTGATCCAACTTAAATCCCTTTATGTAGAGGACGTGGTCGGCCGAAACGTTTTTACCCCGCTATTAAAATCATTTCCGGGGGTTGGAACTTACTAGGAAGAAGAGACACTTTTCGGGTCGCGGACAATTAACCCTGCGGATATCCTGGTTTGCGACTGCACCGCGGTATGGCTTCTCGCCAGTTAACTGAACCAATCGGGATTCTTCACCGATAGCCGGTCGTAGCGTTGCCGTGATTCGAAACTGCCCCAATTTCCCACCTTGCTCGTGGGAATTGAAGATAGCACCCGCGGTGGCCCTTCCGGCACCGGGTGAGCCCATGAAATTTAGGCGAACGTTAATCCGTGCTGTCAGTACTTCTGATGTTGCGTCTACCACCCATGGACGGACTCTTTGCCTGGCAGAAACTACTCAAGGGGGCATTAAACGTGTGCAGTTGCCTCCCCCATACAGCCAGCGAAAGCTTCCGCGAGGAAAGAAGGGTCTAGACGCTTGGTTCGCCAACCGGTCACGTACACAGACAGAGACAAACAAGCAACTAGAACTAATTAACGTTCGGTCAGCGCCTTCACATTGCCCGGTCTCAAGCTGATCCCTTTCTCTCACTCACACTATAACACAGTAGGTATCCTTCTTCTCCCGTACATCATCCTATACGCAACCCTGATCCTTTCCACCTCAGTTAATTCTCCCTTCCTCTCCCCCACTTCCCGTGCCCTCATTCACTGTTGATCTTCCCCTCTTTAAAAAACACACAACGAAGTAGATAACCCATCATAAACTTCTATAAATTTATTTTTCAATAAAACTTGGTGCGCAATTAAGGATTCGTCCAAAGGTTTTGTGGTATCTGTAGTGTATGTCCGCCACTCCGTTATAGAGAGTAGGATATTTTATGAGGTAGTCTGTCGACAGAGACCATGGAAAACGGTTCTGTGGGGCGTATGAGGTTCCGCGGATAATGCAGTAGATGTATTTCTTATTCATTACCCCGAGAATAAACCCAAAAACTGGCGACGAGAATAAAACTTGAGTAATCAAAAAAGAGAAATAAATAGAAAAAAAGGAAATAAAATGCAATTAAGAAAAGCCTTAAATAGATCTAGAAAATAGTATATTGAAGTTCCTGTCTATCTATGTACTTTGCCACTGTGTCATCGCATTAGCGGTCAATTAACAACTTTAATAATATTCCAATATTTTGGTGAACTCTATTTTCGATCATAATGTATAGAATATAATACTTTAGCCAATTGGAATACCATTTAGAAATCTAAATAACAATTCAAAACCATAGCGTTCCCTGTTTTCCTTTGTACATTCGTCTGTTGACTGATTCTATGTGAGCAAATACCATGCAGAAAATAAACTGACAGCAAATACAAGGACCATGCAGTAAATAATCTGTTAGTAAATACTACAGGGTCGTACAACTTAAACAAGAATACTTGAAAAATAATTAATAAATTTGCATTAACACAAGTGTCATGCAGTAAGATAAACTGTTAGCAAATGCTAAAGGGCCGCAGATTGATGATCATGGAAGAAACGTATTCGGCACTCGAGATTCCAGAAGCATTTCTCTGAATATTAAGAACCACTGGAAAAAACAAACATTGCTAATGCAATTGTATCCCTTCTAAATGACACCAGTCATGATATATATGATGCTGTTAAGATTGCAGTTAATGAAGTAGAATGTTAGTCTCTAGTAGAAGCTTTAGCTTTAATGGAAGATTCCAAGTCATCCAAGTATCAATACAATGTCATTCATCTTCAGGCAAAAACTTGCAATGCAGATACCTATAGTTCATATTATCGTATTACATAAGAGAAAAAAAGAATTCCATCCATTATAGGTACATGAAACAGAATAAGAAGCTCAAATCAACCTTCAGACTTTAATCGATCATTCGATAACACGACTTTTCATAGATCCAAGGTTAAAACTTCCTAGGATAGAAAAAAATGTTAAAACTGCTCTTCTAGATTTACTTATGAAATATGACTGCTATAGAGTCTCATATCAGGGGCGTATGATCATCTGTTTGCGTAAGGAGATTCTTTGGATGCAACTGTTTTTACAATATCCATGGTACCAAATCTGCCGGAAAGAAAGTCAAAGTTCGTCTGTTGTTTGGAGCAATCCTCATCCAGGGTCTCCCAAGCGAAGTATACCAATAGCATTTATATTTCCCAAAGAAACAAAGAAAAGGACAAAAACATAGATTTAAGAAATCAAACACCAAGTGTTATTGAAACCAATGAAGATCACTACATATAATGGCGTCTCCATAGTTAAAATTGATATGAAGTTGACTGTGGTGGATGGAAAATTCTGTCTAGCACTCTCTGATACACTTTCATCGGCAAGCTGCTATGCATTTGTTTATATAATTTTTTTATAAAATAAACAAATAATAACGAATAAAGAGTCTGCAGCACTAAAAATCACCACTATAATAATTGAAAGACGATCAGAAAGCAAAATGTTCGCGAGTGAGAGAAGTTTATTGAGAAAAAAACATAATGTTTCTAAACTTTTATAACTACAAACAGATTGAGGCACAGGTCCCTTATAT
>JAWWLR010000092.1:23070968-23084154 GCA_035041075.1 Acraspis erinacei | reverse complement strand
CAAGGAACAAAAAGATGTGGAGTGCAATTTCCTATTAAGATATGCTTTAAAAAAATTGAAAATCCGACTTGAAAAAATGAAGAACGAGAATAGCCAAGGGGCCAACTAAAATCAATGCATTTCGAGCATGTCCCGTTTCGATCGCGGGAGGCTCAATTGATCAAATGAAGGTCCAGTGTATTTTTTAAGCAAATTTTGATTTAATAATTATTTTTAAAGCTATTTCAGTTTTTATGCCAAAAATAAGATTTTTTGGCAGTTCCGTCGACATATAGCCTACAATATTTAACCGATTTGCTTAATTTTTTTGAATAAATTAACTAAATAATTTTTAAGTTTGGTTTCCTATAAAATTTGGATTTATTGTTTATTTCTAAATTTATTTGACTTTTCATTTTTAAGAATTTGATTTTCGAGCAGTTCAGTTGACCTGTAGAATTCAATATTAAACCGATTTATTTTAAAATGTTAAAATAAATCGACTAGATGAAGCTAGGCCATTTTTCAGACAATTTTAATATATTTCTATAGAAATATTTCACTTTGTGTTTAAAATTTGATTATCTAGAATTTTGTAGTCGAGATGAAACATACAAAATTGAACCGATTTCTACAAAAATTTGTAAATTAGCAATTGTAATTTTGTATATTGTACTGAGTATCAAATATTCTTACTACTTTAAAACGAGTATTTTTATTAAAAATAAGTGAAATCTTACCAAAAACATCTGCGATACAAAAAAGTCGCCAAATAAGAAGTTAACAATACAATCAATAGAGTCTGTAAAACCAAAATTTGCGAAATAACCCTGAATGATATCTAAATTTTTTTTCTTTAGATTGAGAAAATTACAGAAATTTTGAGGACGTGTTTAAAGTGGTAAAATGAAAAATGGGTGAGACTACCTATTATTTTTTTTAAAGAGATTATATATATTAAAATTATATTAAAAGTTGGAAAAATTATTATAAATTAAGTGTCAATCCTGGTTCCAAACACTTTTAGTAAATTTTTAATTTTTTAAAATCATTTTTGGTGAATGAAGTCAGGTTTTTTAATTTTTCGACTTTTTAGCACAGATGTTGACCCTAGGTTATAGCATCTAGAAAAAAACTAAAGATATCTTAATAAAAGAATAACATAATATGAAGACTTACCTTTAAAATGAGCTCAAGAGCTTGAAAAAATCTGGATTATTTGCAGTTATGTCAAATTTTCGAAATCATCGGAATTCGATGTTTTTTTGCAATATCTTTTTACAAATTGGATATGCGGCACTCAATTTGAGTTTATTAGACGCATAATTTTATTAAGTTTTGTGAAATTTTTAGTGAAAAAATTGCATATTGATATCATAAAAATTAAGCACATTAGCAAGAGCAAAACAAAAAGGCTTGTAGATCATTTCCGCCGGCAGTTTAACAAAAAACCCCACTTCTTCATGTTACCCATTTTTTTTTTTAAATTCTAGCCTATATAAAAAAAGTTTTATGTTGGAAAAAAATGTTTATAAACACGAGCATTTTTTTCTGAAAAATGGATCTCTTACATTTTTTGCGCGAACGATCTAAATATCATAAAAGAGTCAGAATTCTTTTCTATAGAACTGTTTCAAATGATCTAACATTTCTGCCTTTCTAATTTGAAATAGAAAAACTACTTCGGAAAAAGTAAATGACAAAACCCATTTAATTCCTAGTTTAGAGCATATTTCTGTTCGGTATCTTATTTTTTCCCCTACAAATAGTAGAGTACCAGTTCTAAAGTTACACGTATTAAATAGTATTTTTATTGCTACAACCAATTTCAGCACAAGTTCTAAACATTTCTTTATCTCAGAATCTATTAACTGATTATCAAGAATACAAAAACTAAGATTATTGAGAAAGAAAACAAAATTATAAAAAAAAGCTACTGATTATTTTAAATAATGCTATCTTCAACTGTTTGAGGATAAGGAGGGGATAAACTATGTTATAAAATTCATAAAGTACCAAGATTTATCAAATAACGATCTGCGTTTTATTCTTAAAAATAACTCCTGATCTCTTCGTACAAAAATATTTACAGTTATCTATATACAATATTTACAAAATTTCATTGAGCAATCCTAATTGTGTATTAATATAAATTTTAATAGACAAAATTTCAGAATTATTATTAAGTACAATGAACAGCCTCTCTAAGCAAAAGTCGATTAGCATTCTCTTTGATTAATTCTAATTTTTCTTCAATATTCAAAATATAAATGTGATTAAATTTTATCTTCTGCTCTTGTAAACTTCTTCAATAAAGCTTATTACACATTCTGTTTCCAAGTCTAATTTCTGCTTTAATAATGAACGATGGAACAACCACTACTTAAAACTGACTTATATCATTAATAGTTGAAATAAAATGAAAAACACAATGAAATATCTTATCCAAAAAATCCTACTAAAAAATTAAAACTAGGAATTGACAATATGCTCCACCGTGTGTTTGGTGCAGGACAAGCTGGTGAAAACTGGAGTGCTGATGGTCGTTTGCATCAATACAGTGGAATAAGGAGGAGATTCAATTCTCCGTTTCCTCTTATCCTGTTGTGTCGAATCTTGGAAGCAATCCAGGGCTCTTTTGCAACCCCTGGTTGGATCGTCAACTTGTCTCAAGGAGTTTGCAACTACCGTCGGATACCGATAAGGAAGCCAATTGGATTTCGCATCTAATTGTATGCCTGCGGATGTTGGAGAGTTTGTGAGAGGAAACTCCTCAGCGTAGGAAATGCGACCCAGCGGAAACTCGGCTCCATCCACGTTTCCGGTGCTCTTGGAATCATCGATCGACTTTTCCGAGGTCCGTCTCTCCTTCAGTTTTCCCTGCTTTCCAGATTCACTACCTTCATCTTCTTCATCATCGTTGGGATCGATATCCTCATCTTCTTCCAATTCCCTCTTATGCATTTCCAGCTCAGCACTCTCGCATTTCTGGTTCTCCTCAGCGCAACCGTCCTTCTTCTTTCCACATGTCCTCAAGCAGCAACATTTTTGGCTCTGGCCGGAAGGAAGGTCCTCCTTCTTGTACTTGACTCGGCGATTCTGGAACCATATCTTAACTTGCTTTTCTGAGAGGCGCAAGTTGGTTGCGATCTCGATTCTTCTCAAGCGGGAAAGATACATATTGGCTGCGAATTCTCGTTCAAGTTCGAGGAGCTGAGTGCTGGTGAACGCGGTTCTGATCCGTTTCGAACTATTGCTGATGGAGTTGGGTGATTTCGGTGGAGGGGTTGGCGAATTGCTGTGACGCGAGGGCGATGTATTACATGCCGATAAATCTGTAACAAGAAGAAAAATTGGGTTTTAGATTGACCTTCTGGTATTTAAAAAAATGCATCTCTTAGATCTTTAAAAAATGTATCTCTGAGATCGTTAATTCTTCTATTAGAAAAAATCGGATGTGGTTGGATTAGTTGGAAAGGTTAACTGGATTGTTGTTTAACTTTAAGATTAATATGGCAAGAATTCAACAAACACAAATAATTACAAAAGAATTAGGAACATTTCGGTATTTATGAATTAAACATTTGCAGGTAATAAAAATTAAAATTAAAAGAAATTGTTAGCAATGGAAAGAAGATCTTGGTTTCATCATGAATGAGAACTCATAAAAAAAAAAGATTTAGGGAATGATATCATTCTTCTGAATTGTTAATATCCCGAATGTACAAAAATACCGAAAAAATAATTAACGAAACAGAAATATCACGAAAATATAACATTCTTGCAATAAGATAAAACTACTCAAAATATTTGTTTCTGAAATTAATAAATTCCCGAGCCTGTAAATCATCGAAATTTCAAATTCTGAAGAGAAAATAAAACTATCTAAAATTTTGTTTCAAAATTTAAAATTCCCGAATATAATAAATTTCCGAGTTCTAAAATAATCGAAAATATAAAATTTCCGAATAATCCAATTCCCGAAACCGGAAGTTTGCATGTACAAAATTAATTAAAAATTAAAAGAAAAAAATGTATAATGCTGTGGCTCTGGCCAAAAATACAAAAAATTAGGGACTGAAGAAATTACTCGAGTTTCACTTTAGAATGAACTAAATATTGGAAATAATACAATAAATGCCATAGCTTAAAATAAATATGTAACTGAGAATAAAAATTACTAAACATTTTAGTTAAATCAAAAAAAGAAAATTTGTCGGGCACAATTTCAAATGTTGAATTAATTGATGTAATTATTTCATTTATTCTGTAAATTTGAATCAGTCAAAATAGTTGACTGATTTATTACAGTGGATTGCAAAACTTGATGGCTTAGTTCATGGGAATTGTATGTATTGGAAAAGTAATCTTAAATTCTAAGCAGTAAGAAGGAAAAATTATTGTTATGAAAAATATTGGTAGCTAGGATAGGCCTATCTTGTTGGTGACCGCCGCTCGGATAAAGAAACCTAAACTATTTTCTAAATTTGATATATTTTTTACTCAAATGATGTTGAATTTTCATAATCACGTGATAAAATAATATTTTGTCTGTCAGATTATTTTTCTATGCTATAAGTATTTTAAATAATGTTGTACACGTTATATTCCGACCATGGATGCCGCTGCCCCGGTCTACCCTATTCATCTCCTCTAGTTTTCAGAATCAAAAAAACTCGTCTAATAAATATACATCCTAAAATACTACACAAAATTTTAACAATATAAAACAATAATTACCTGATAATCTGCTTGCAGATGTATTCAAAGGCGAAGGAGGGCTCTGTCCATGCATTGGAAGTCCCACCATACTTTGAGGACCACATAGTTGAAGAGGAACAACCGGCAAAGCTGGTGGTCTCGGAACGGGCCTCACCGGGTGATATCCAAGACCCAAGTTAAATAAATTGAACATATAATTCGGCAACTGATTCCCCGCATAGTAAGGCAGTGGATAACTTGGCGGCGAATTATTTCCAATCAGGGAATCCACCAGGAAGCTTCGCGACATCTTGATATTTTTTCAATATCTTCTGTCAAACGTATTCAACACTTTTCACGATAGTCTTATAAATAAAATTCACATTCACAGTCACGATAATCCACAGTCCTCAGAAGTAATTTCAAAAAGACTCAGCACAATTAAAGGAAAATTGAAAACTTTCAATATAGGAAAGGAACTTCTCCAGAGCGGAGATGAATTCGAATAGGTCCTCGTAGCTCAAAGCTAGACCGAGTTCTGAAGACGAGGGGCACCGATTCTAAAATATATAAGGGATACAAACTCCACCCAGGGGTTGGTTTAGTGGAAGGGGTCCTTTGTTGGGGCCCCGCCCTTGCAGAGTGCCCCTAATTTTGGCTCACCCTTAGCGGCCGAGTGAGTAAGGGGGGCTGGTAGGGGAGAGCCTAGTCCCCGAGAGGATGAAAGTGAGTAGGGCAATATTCTAAGCGCTAATTCGACGGGTGGTAATTTGGACGGATACTTTCTATGGCATCGTCACTACTGAGTCCTCTTCCTGTCGATATGCTACCCTCGAGGGTCAAGTCGGCGTGGTCCCAACTCCCAAAGAACCGCCTTAATGGAATAAAGTGAGCGGCATTTTGTTTCAGTTGAGTCCTTTTATAATGACTTGTATTCGGAAGCATTTAATAGTTGCAGAGAAAAATAGAAAAGTAAACACAATTCATTTAGTAGGAGATTAAACATTCAGAAAAAATGGTCTGGAAGATTTATTTGGGTCTTGAGATTCAACCTTGGTAGGGTTACATAACGAAATATTGCTTTAGTCTAGTCTAGGCATCTGGTGCTTTTTTACCGTTTGACCTAGATAGCGTTTTTTGCTAAAAGGGTTTATTGAGAGGTCCTGATGCAAATTCCAAATTTTCTATAAGTGACTGAGACGCGTCCCAAAAATATTTTTGACAAAAGTTCCAGAAATGTAGATCGACACTGTCCATTGCACGTTAGAGAAAAGTCAAAAACGAAAAAATTAAACCAGACAATATTCCGAGAAAATTAAAAAAAAAATGCTCACCTTTCATAGGTTCCGCCAGGGTATATGCGAAGGAGCAGTTTTACATTTTATAATATAAATATGAAATAAAGAATAATCAAATATGTATTAAATAAAATGTATATGTATACAAGTCAGGTTGTCTATAACTGACCGGGAAATCGGGAAAAACGAGAAATTACCGGGAATTGGATTCAGTGACCAGAAAAGTGTTTTATATATCTTATTACTCTAATTGTGAGTTGGAACATTTAATTAAAAATAACAATAATTCTCATTTGGGCTAGAGAATTTTTCAAAAGAATCACAATTTTCTCTTGAAATAGTGAATTACTTCCATGAAGAATTATAAATTTTACTTAGGAGAGAAAATCTTAGTCAAGAATTAAAATTTTCAGTTTGGGATCGGGAATTTCGATTAGGAAATATAATTTTAGCAACTGGGACACGGAATTCCCGTCAAGATTTATTATATTAATTTTTTACACGAAACGTAAATTTTTATATTTTTGACATCAAACACAAACTTTTAGAAAAAAGAGTTAATTTTGATATATAAAAAGGAAATTTACAAATGAATCTCAGTTCCAAATCAGAACTCCTCAAATCTAGAAAATTCCTTTTTCCAAATCAAAATTTTTTCGAAATTAAGTTTTTTTTGCAAGTACAAATTTTCCAGCATTTGAAACTTTTCCTTTACAAGATTTATTAAAAACAATTTTATTATAATTCTGAATTGAAATAGAACGCTTTGTAAAGAAATATAATTCTGACTTGGACCAGAGAATTTTTAAAGAGAATTATAATTTTAACAGATTTTTAAAAAATTTCAGAAAACAATCGAATCATTTTAACAAATATTTCAAATTATTGAAAAGCTTTCATGATCAAATTAAAAATCTGAAAAGATTTCAACAAGTTTGAAATCAAATATAGATTTTTAAAGATTTCAAGATGCTAAAATAATTTTCTTAAGATTATTGGGATAATAAAATCTGATTATTTATTTTTAAAAGTTCATTTCAAAAGTTTTTTTAAATTGTAAAAAAAGAATCTGGAAGATTTTTTAAGATATTTGTTTTAAATTATGAAAGATTTTCAATATTTTAGGAATAATTTGAGTTCACACGAACATCATTCTGGAAAAAATTTGAGTCAGTTTGAAAGATATTTAAGAATTTGACAGCTTTTGAAGCTTTAAAAAATATTTTGAAAAATTAAATATATCCGAAAATTTATTAAATATTTTTTCTAAACTTCTACAAGTCCTAAATATCTTTTAATCTAACTCTAATGTTTCATATTAATCTGTAACATTCTATTAGATAAAAAAAACTTTCATGATATTTATTCAAGGTATTTCATAACTTTCGGCGTATCTGAATTCTCCGGAATGATTTTAAAATTTTTTCAAGGAACCTACGAAAATTATTTTTCCCCTCATATTACGAATTGGTTGAAGTATTTTTCCTTTTTTAACTTTTTGGTTAAAAAACAGCTGTTTAGTTTAAAATTTATATACTTTATTTAAGGATTCAACTATTTTGTTGAAAATTTGCCTTTTTGGATGAGCTTAACCATTTTTTATTTAAGATTAAAACTTTCTTTGGTTGAAATATTGCATCTATATAGGTTTTTCGTTGAGAAATCTTCTTTTCTTTACTATTTGTTCATCTTCTTTTGTTGATAATTCAAATATTTGGTAAAAAATGAACTTTTTAAATAAAAAATTATATATTCGAGTTAAAAAATTAAACTGTTTTTTTTTTAGGAAATTCATATTTTTTGGAAAGAATTTCATCTTCATTGGTTCAAAATGTAACTGTTTGAAAATTATAATGCTTTTTGTTTGAAAATTCAACTAATTTCTTAATAATTATTATTTTTTTAGATGAATTCAACTGTTTTTGATTAAAAATTGAAATCCTTTTTGATTCAGGTATCAATTTTGTATTACATTTTTCATTGAGAATTAATGTTTTTTGTTTGAACATTTACCTAATTAGTTAAAAATTAAATTTGTTGTTAAAATTTTTATTTGACCTATCTGAAATCCTGAAAAATATTTTTTAATTTTCTCAAAACTCTTAAGAAAATTATATATTTATAAAACCTGAAGAATAAATTTTTTTTAAATAAGTAGCTATTAGAAAATTTAAAAAAAGAATTCCAAAAACGAAAAATCAAATAAGTGTCGAAGGTTCTACTGACCTTATATTCGGTTTACAGACTTAATAGCTAGAAGCAGGTGTAAACGACACGCGACGAGCATTCAATGACGCGGCCAAAAAATGATGAGTATAGTTTTGCGTAAAACTTCAATTTTACGGTCGGTGATTCCCATTGCGTGGGTCACGCCGGTTAAATTAACAAGTCGTTGATCCGTAAAATAAAAAGTAAAAAAATCATATTTTACGATCATGAGGTAATGAATACATCTGTTGTCATTACATGCCACCACATTCTATAATTTGATTAAATTATTAACTTAGAGTCACTTGAATAATAATTGGTTACAGTAGTTTTCTTCTAAAATAGAATAATTTACTTTAAAAATCGAATTCATGTAATAGAAAATTAATTGCTCTAAATTTCAGAAAAAAATTAGGTATAAGAATTTAATTGGTTTTCTTATACAACGTTCCTTTTATACAGGTTTTCTGAAAGACGCTGATTCATCCCTTTCTCTTCAAGTATGATACTTATTTGCCTATGGATATTTATTTATTTATTAGGGCCCGTAGGGAGGGGCGGGCAAAATGCAGAATATAATATTAAACATGAAAAATATAAATGTGATTAACAATATTTTTTGAAAAGCTTGAAAAAATGCAAATTATTGATTTTATTTTACACCTCAATAACTTGACTGTAATTTTAACTTATACATTTTCGGCTTCAAATTGTTCGTTTTTATATCGAAATTCAACTACTAAAATTTTGGTTAAAAATTCATATTTGTTAGTTGAAAATTCTACTGATTTTTTAAAAGTTAAACTATACTTTGTTTAGCATTTATTTTATTGGCTGAAGATTTAACTATTTTGTTGGATTTTTTTTTAAATGATTGTTTTTAGTAGGAAATTAAGATATGCATTATAAATTTTCATTTTAAGTTCATTTTTTATATTTGAAACGTCGATACTATTATACTTTTGTTTCAATAGAATTCATCTCTTTTGATTGAATATTCTACTATATTTGATTAAAGATTGAACAATTTTGTTGAGAATTCGTTTTTTTTTTAATTGAGTATTTATTTCTTTAACTGAAAATTTAACTGATCCATTTTTAGCTGAAAATTGATAGTTTTTAATTAAAAACTCATATTTCTTCATTGAAAATTTAACTAGTTGGTTGAGAATTATAGGCCACTGTATTAAGCATTATTACTTTGGTATAGAACATTCTACTATTCTTTTATAAATTCGTTTTTGTTCAATGGAAAATTAATCGAATTAGTAGAAAATTAAATTATTAAATTTTTAATTTAAAGTTAATTATTTTTATTTGAAATTCAGAATTTATCTCTTTTGGTTGAATATACGTATATTGTAATTTGGTTAAAGATTGAAAAATTTTGTTGAAAATTCGTTTTCTTTTTAGCTCAATATTTATTTTCTTAACTGAAAATTTAACTGATCCATGTTTAGCTGAAACTTGATCATTTTTATTTGAAAATTCATATTTTTTTTTATTAATAATGTAATTATTTGTTTGAAGGTTCTGATTTGTTTGACCTTTATTTTACTGTTAAAAGATTCAAGTATTTTGTTAAAAATTCGTTTTTCTTTGGTGGAATATTAATCAAGTTTTTAAGAAAAATTAAACTATTAAACTTTTCAGTGCAAATTAATTATTTTCAATTGAAAAGTTTATTATTAAACTTTTGGTTCAGATTTCATCTCTTTTAGTCAAATATTCTACTATTTGGTTGAATGCTGAACTATTTCGTAAAAAATTAGTTTTTCTAGTCGGATATTTATTTTATTAACTGAAAATTTAACTACTCCATTTTTTGTGAAAATTGCTCGTTTGTGGTTGAAAATTCATTAATATTTGGTTGGAAATTGATATATTGTGTTATAAATTCGTAATTGCTGAAGTTAATCTTCTTGATTCAAAATTCAGCTACTTGATTGAAAGTTAAACTACTTTAAAAAAAAAAACTAATTTTGTTAGGTAAAGATCCATATTTTTTATTAAAATTGAAAATTCGTTTTCTTTTTCATTAATTTTCTTTCTGAAAGCATAACTATTATATTTTTGTTTTAAAATTCATCATTTTAAATCTAAAATTCAACTGTTTGATTACAAATGAATTTTTTTAAATTCATATTAAATTATTGGCTGAAAATTCATATTTTCTGGTTGAGGATTCAGCTATTATGTTGAAAAGTTGTCTTTTTTTATTAAACTCAACTGTTTTAGAATTAAAATTAAATTTTTTATTGCGGTTCAAATATCAACTGTTATATTTTTCGTCAAGAATTAATCTTTTTTTAGTATTTCAATTAATAGTACTGGGTTAAAAGTTAATCTTCTTTGTTAAAATTAGACTTTTTTGGTTAAAGATTCATCAATTTAGATGAAAATTAAAAAATGTTATTGAAAATAACATTATTTGCTTGAAAATTAGATTATTTTGTTAACAGAACATATTTTTTGTCCCAAAAATCCAACATGTGATTGAAAACTCATATTTTTCAGTTGAAAAATCAACAATTTGGTTGAAAAATCATAGGTTGAAAATTCAATCATTTTTTTAAAAAGTCAAGTTTTTTATTATAAAAGTTATTGGTTTAAAAATGCAACTGTTTGAAACTTGATATAAACTTCATCATTCTAGGTTGAAAATTTAACTATCTGGTTTAAAGTGTAACGGCTTTATTGAAAATTTATCTCGTTTTACAGAAAGTTAATCTTTTTTGGTCAAAAATTCAACTATTTTGTTGAAAATGTAACATATTTCATATCTTTGACGATATAGTAAGAAGGCGTTAATTTTATTTAAAGAAATGTATTCCCCTATTATTCCCCTATTTCCGTGAAAGTTCACCCTATTTCCTCTGTTTTCAGAGTATTTTGGAATTTGGGCTGTGAATTCTATTAAAATATTATATCTGTATGTTTTGTCTTTTATTTTAGGCATTTATCAAATAAAATCTGAAAAAAATGTTGACCTAAAAGGGATGGGTGACATCGTATATGTGACATCGCCCTCGGGGATTCAAGCTTTATGTGATGATCTGTGACGAAGTGGAAAAAGCTTTCAAAATAGCATAACGTAGTTTTTGAATTGCCCCTCAACTGAATTAATCAAAACTATACGTGTAATTAATCGAATTTAATTTTCTTTCTTTGACACTGTAGAAATCCTTTTTTTCGAACCCAGCATTATTAAAAAACCTTAGATTTTCCTTCTTCTGGAAATGGAGTTTCTTATATATCCTTATTTATAGTTCTAATCTGAGTTCATTATCAAGTTCTGATTTCATTTCCTTCCTTCCAAAGTACCAACTCTGATCATTAGATCGAGAAGATTAAATTCCACTTCCACCCGTAAAGTTACGATTTTAATCTTTTCGAAAATTGCTCCAGGTTGGTAGAAATTCTCTAGATGTAATTTAATTTACTAATATTTAAAAAAAAAAAAAAAAATATATGAAGCAACCCATATAAACGTCGTTGTAAATTTTTATTTGCAAAAAATATTTATTATTACAAAAGTATACCAAATGTTTGAAAATTAAATCTGAAATATTTGTTAAAATATTGAAAAATTACACAACTGTTGTCTTTTACCAAGTTAAGGTCTTTTAGAGGGCATTCTGTAAAACTACAATAATTTTATTATTGTATGCTGATAATTTTATGTGCATTTATCTTTCTCAATATGATTAAATAGCAAAAGTAATAATAATTCTTCATGAAAAAATTTTAAAGAAAAAAATGCTTTCACATTTCACGGACCGTTAAAAAGTAAATTACATAAATTATATTAAATTTAAAGTCCTTCAAATATTTGAAATAGCTGACATAACCAAATTCCAAAAATTTGAACTTTCAAGTAAAGGAGACCAATAAAAAAATGTAAATTTCTAACATTGCAGTTGCACTATTTATCTAAAAAGAAGAATGTTAAAATTAAAAGAAAATGAAAAAAATAATTTTGAAGCCAAAAAGATGAATTATTCATTAGAAAGTTCAATTTTAAATTGAGAATGACGAAATTTTTATTCAAAAAGACGATAATTCTCTCAAGCTAAGTGATAAAAACAAGTTTCAAAGAAATTTTTTAATTTCAAGCAGAAGGTCGAATTTTCTGCATCAGAATTTAATTTTCGACCCGAAAATGTGAAGTTTCAGAAAAAAGTTCATTTTAAAACAAATAGATGAATTTTTTTTTAAAACAGTTACATTTTTATAACCCAAAAAGACGAATTTTCAACAAAGCAGTTGAATTTTCAACCGAAAAGGATTATTGTATAAAAAATGGTTGAATTTTAAACAAAATAATTATTTAAAGAAAAACAAGAAATTTTTAACCAAAATAGATAAAAGCTTAACCAAAAATAGTTATATTTTAAACACAAAAAAATATGAATATTTAAATGATTGAGTTTTCTAAGAAAATGACCAGAAATGAAATAGTTGAATTTGAAGGTAAAAAATGTATTTCGAACAACAAGTAATTCTAAAAAAAATGGTTTAATTTTCAATAATATGGATGGATCTTGGACTAATTAAATGAACCAAAAATATAATAGTAGACTTGTAAATTAAAAAGAAAGAACTTCCAAAGTAAAATACTAAAATAGTTAAATTAGTTACAAGTAATACTAAAATAGTTACAAGTAAAATACTAAAATAGTGACATTTTATTTAAAATGTTATCACAGGCTTAAGATGGTCATTGACCAACATGTCGATGGGATTTTTGGTTAGTTGAATTTTATAATTTTTGGAATAGTTTGCACGGGACTGTCTCGGTATTATATCATCAGTCACGGACGGATTTAAAATGCAACCAAGTGATCTGATGCGAGCAGTGTACTCCCGAAATATTGCACGAAGCCTGGTTTTTACCCCATCATTGGTGGACTGGGTTGCAGTCAAGTGCGCGATGGGGGGACCTACAGCTTAAGGTGGGTTCTGAACCACCAGGACCTCGGCAAAGGTACATAGAAAAA
>JAWWLR010000092.1:23053345-23064733 GCA_035041075.1 Acraspis erinacei | reverse complement strand
GAACGACTAAAGAAACAAGTGTATCAAGGTAAAGTAAATGGCAGCGTGCCCGGAAGCAGACCGTGGAAGGAATGGTTGGAATGTGTGAATAAGACCCCATAAGACCTCATAAGAAGCCATAGAAACACGAGAGTCTGCCTAAGTGAGAAAGTGAGTCACGCCTACCCCGAAAGGGAAACGGCTTAATGGTGTAATAATAAAAAAACAGGAACTTCGTTGAATGACTTCTTCTTTAGGTCCATACACTACCAACAAGAAGTGTGTTAAGAAATCCTGGTGAGACTTCTTAATGTAATAGTGTTTCTTGCTAAAAGAGGTTTGGATTTCCGCAGAGATAGTAACAAAATTGAAAACCCTTCCAACAGTAACTTCCTTGGGATCCTTGAACTTTTGGCAAAATAGGAGCTACTAAATGTTGGCCACTCTCAAGAAACCGGAAATCAGTGAAAGCACATCACTTATCAGCAGATATTTATAATGATTTTATGGTTCTTTGTGAAGATGAAGTAATAAATAGTACTTTTCAAGAATGCAAGAAAGCAAAGTATGATTTACTGATTTTGGATGATAACCGGCAACTGAGATTAGTCTTGCTGCTCTTCCATTTTTTGGCATCGCAACAAAATTGCACATAATACTTAGTTCCAGTTCAGATTCTTTTTTTATTTAGTCAGCTGAGATTAACGATTAAATTACTACAGCATTGAATGTATGTTATTTTATTATTTTACAGTTTGATATTCTTTCTTATTTCTCCGTCACCATTTGAGGAGTGAGCGAACAAAACACGATAAATCCATTAAAGATGATTCTACAATAATTGGACAGATGTTGTATCTTATGGAAACCGCAGATAAAAGAAAATTTTTTAAAGTGTCATATAGAGGACACCATCTAACTGTTTTTCCAATATTGTCGACTTATTCAACCTATTAGCGTAGATTCTTTCGGGTTTTTATAGAATATTGATCATTTTAGCACAAAATAAATGATTTTTAATTTATATATTTTGAAGTGTACAAAATGTTTAAAAAGAGATTCTAATGGAATATCATTTTTTGTAATGATTCTTGATGATGATCTAAGGATGATCCAATTCATTCTCGAGTTCTGAAAATGATAAAAACATCTACATAAAGAATAAAGGGTCATTTATATATTATTTCAGATTCTTAATTTTCCTTATGTCGTGTCTTTATGCGTAAGGATTTTTCTTTCCTAACCAATCTTCTTTAATCATGTCGCTAGCTTTTTCAGCAATCATAACAGTTGGTGCATGTGTATTTCCTCTAGTGACAACTGGCATGACAGACGCATCTATAACTCTCAACCCTTCCATTCCATGAACTCGTAATCTTGGATCGACAACAGCTTCCAAGTCTCCTTTAGGACCCATTTTGCATGTTCCAACAAGATGGTCAAATGGTTTACCGAAGTTTCTCACCACACAGGTCCAATATTCATCTGTGTTGAAGTTAGATATATTGCAAGGGGGTATAGGGTTATCATCAAGTCTGAATTGATACTTTTTCATAGTATTGGTATTAAATATGCTTAGCCCAATTCGAATACCCTGAATGATACGTTTTAAATCCGGTTTGGCAGTTAAATATCCAGGATATATCAAAGGTGCCCCCCAGACTGGATCCTTAGGATTCAATTTGATCCATCCTCTACTCTTTGGAGTGAGCAATACTATCTTGAGAGAGAGTTTATTTTCTCCTGACCGACTCATCAGACTTATATCAGGTATTTTTTTATTTGTTTCATACTTTGTACGAACAAAGGCTGCAAGATATGCTGGACCCAATGAGGAGTAAGTTCCTTCTTGCGTATTTGCATAAATACTAAAGTTTCCTACATTTTCTTTACACTCTTCAACAGCATTCAAAGTCACATTTCTTTTTATTGCATTGACACCATCAGTAGTGAAATGATCGTGAAGATTGTGACCGACTGATAAGTTCTGAATGACGTTGATACTATGGATTTTAAGTTCCTCAGTTGGACCCACACCCGAAAGCATCAGTAACTTTGGAGAGTTTATAACACCTGCTGATACAATTACTTCTTTCTTTGCGAAAAAATATTTAGGAGGTTCTTTGGGTGCTGATTTATATTCAACACCATAAGCTTTTTTCGTAACCGGATCTATCAAAATTTTGGTTACATACACTTGACTCTTGACTATTAAATTAGGCCTTGTTCTTCTAAATGGACGAATAAAGGCTGCATTGGTACTTTTACGAACTCCATTTTCTGTATTTATTTGTATATTAGTAATTCCTAATTGACTTTCACCATTAACATCTCTAGTTGGATATCCGAGTTCGTTAAAAGCTTCTTCTAGTTCTTTTCCTGATGAAGAGAGAAAAGGAGATGTCGATACTGTGAGATATCCTTTAGTTCCATGATAGACCGGATTATTTTTAACGATCTAAAAAAGTGGTAAATATTTAGTATATGATCACATATGAACATGTGGAAGATTTATGAAAAATGAAGTCTTTGACAAAATTGATTTTAATTTAGATTTTTATGCAAGATATGTTGTAATATCCAAGATTACAATTTACTTTTGAAATTGAAGAGAGATTTAATTTTCTAGATCACAGTAAATGCCAGTTGATCAATTTTATCCCGAAATTAAAATTATATACAACGCAATTGGGCAGATTTCGCATTTTTTATTTGATTAGCAAATTGCGTAGCAGCATGATCCAAATTTCAACAATCAATATCAATTGCTTTTTATAAATTTTCATAAGTAGCAGCTGCCGAGATTCGAGTGTCAGCGTTGTTATTCCACATACGTACAACATTTGAAACGGTACAAGATATCATAAATGAGAACATCGACTTTTAGTATTTTCAAAAGAACGCATAACTTCGTGACAATTTTTTTCATAAATCGCAAAAATACTTATCGTCTAATTTCCTTTAAAAAAAAACATATTTTGTCCCCGAGAGATTCTGCGACTTCAAGCGTAGAACCTGCCTGAAAAATTCGCTGTTTTGCCTAGAAAGTGGTAAACCTTCCAGAAGTATTGAAATGTGAAATTGTAGACTAACTTTTGGAAAGAAAAAAATTAATGTCCAGGAATTAATATAGAATTAATTTTTTAAATGTATTTTTTCACTTGATAAATCAACTATTTGATTGTAATTTTTTCCCTTTTTATTGAATTTAACTGTCTTTTATTGAAAACTGAAATAATTTTTGGTTAAGGCATCATCTGTAACTTTCTTCGTTGAGAATTCATTTATATTTACTTTTTATTTCGGTGTCTTAAAATTATTCTTTTTAACAAAAAATTAAAATCTTTTTTTGTTAAAATATGAAATATAATATTTCTCATTGAAAATTTATCTTATTTTGTTAAAAATTTAATTACAATTTTGAGAATACATTTTTTTGAGAATCTGTTTTTGATTACAAATTTATCCTCTTCAGTTGAAAATTCAACTGTTTGGTTGAAACCGTGTGTATCTGGCTGGTAATTCGTCTTTTACGCCAGAATGTTAAAGTTTTTATTTGAAAATTAAACTTTTTGTTTAAAAATGTAAATAGTTGTTTCAAAGTTGAACTTTTTTTACTAAAAATTAAGTTTTTTTATTAAAGTAGAAAATTAATCTTCTTTGAATAAGGATTCAATTATTTTTGGTTGTAAGGTTAATTTTTTTCCTGAAAATTCTACCATTATATTTTGGGTTGAGAATTTATTATTTTTAAATAAAACTTGTATTATTTAGATCAACATCCATTTTTTTAATTCATACTTTTTGGTTGAAAATTCAACTGTTTTCTTAGTTTGAATTTTTGAGTTAAAAACTTAACTACATATTCTAATAGACAATTAACTTTTTTGATGAAAGTTCATATTTTAAAGATGGAAATTGAACGGAAATCTTTTTGAGTTAATAAATCCAATATTTATGTCTAATTCGTCTTTTTGGTCCAAAAATTCAACGTTTTTGTGAAAATTTCCTATTTTTTGGTTTCAAAAGCAATTTTTTCGTTTAAAATTAATCTTTTTGGTTGAGGATAATACTATTTTGTTTAAAATTCGACTTCTTGTAGTTCAATACAACTGTTTCTTATTTAAAAATAAAATTTTGTTTGGGTGGAAATATCAGGTATTACATTTTTTGTTGATAATTCATCTTTTTTAGTTGAAAAGTCAACTACTTGGTTTGAAGTTAAACTTCTAAATTAAAAATATTTTGTTTGTGCTTTCGTTGAAAATTAATCATTTTAGTTTGGAAATTTAGTTTCTGAACTGAAAAGTTAACTTCCATTTTTTGTTAAAAACTTATACTTAGCTGAAACTTGATCTCCTTTGTTTGTAAATCAGTTTTTCTGGTAGATGTACCATATTAGTTGAAGGTTCATGAGTTAAGTTGATCATTTATCTCTTTGATTGTAAATATACTTATTTTGTCGAATATTTCTTATTTGACATTTAAAAATTAATTTTTTAATTGAAAATTTAAGTATTCCCTTTTGGAATAAAAAATTCAAATTTTTTGGTTAAAAATGATATTTTTTAGTTAGGAATTCAACTATTTGAGAAAAAAGAAAAGAAAATATTTTCGAAAATAAAATTAATTTTGGATCCGTAAAAGTGAATGATTTTGACACCCTGTAGTTTACTGTGATTTTAAAATTATTTAGTAATTTACCTCTGGGTCTTTGTTATTCTCTGACTTGATAAAATATGGTAAAATTTCATCATAACTCCATCCAGTATTTCCCATAAGTGCCCAATTATTGTAATCTTCTAAGTTACCTCTCATGTATATCAAGCCGTTTATTGTACTTGTACCACCCATTACCTGTAAGTGAAATAAAAATTTTTAATCAAAATCTAATTTTGATTTTCAAATTCCGCATCATACAAGATTACCAATTACAGGCAAGCATATGACTGCCAAATCAGTCGTAAGTTTTCCAAAAATATTATGAACCCAAAATATTAGAAACGTCATGACTCACTTTTCAGACGGCCAACAGTTTCATAAAATACTGATTTTGATTAAAATATCGTACATCACTCGAAAGGTTAGACATGCCTTCAGGTGGAGCCTCCGGTATAGACATATCTAAAATTTCTTGTGATGTAATATATTATTAAATTGTAAGAGGTCCACAATTTTTAAAATATGCCTAAAAATAAAATAAGAACCATACTCTTCCACGAGGTAGGTTGCAAGGTTTGTCCAAGCAAATTCCTTTTTCTACTTTAGATGTATAATTCCAGTTGAGAGCTGTTTTTCCAAGTTTGAAAAAAAAACCAGGAACATCAGCAGCAAGTGGTTCTTCTCCTCCCGCTTCAAGCAGCAAAACCTTTTCAAAATATTTGAACCAAAATTTTTATCATTACTAAGCTAAACATCGCTAACATAGCGTGCTACGCGTATGTGCAATTTTTCAAATTGAGTACAAAAAAATAATTTGTAATAAAAAATAAATATTTTGAATAACTGTTTATTTTAAAAAATTGGAACATCTAAATTTGAGCTAAAATTAGATTCTGCGATTTGAGCACATGGATATTTCAGGATTATCAGTTTGTTTTTAAAGTTATCAAAATATAATTTTTCTAAGATTCTTGAGAAAATTCTACAACATTTTCGAAAATTTTAAACATATCGAAAAAGAATCTAGAAAATATTCAAGAAAATGTATTCATTCTCTGAAAACGTTTTAACATTTTTTTAAAGCCTCTAAAGTTTATTTTTAATCCTTAAAAATCTACCTTTTTTAAAATCGTTTTCAAATATTTTCAAACGTGAAATTATATTGAAATCTTTTCAAATCTACTATTATCTCTTGAATTTACACGAATTAAAATTACTTTTTGAATATTTTCAGAACTTCTAAACGAGCTGAATATCTTTCAAAATAATTTGGATTTTTTCTAACACTTTTTAAAAACTTTGCAAAAAAACATAAAAAATCTTTCTTTGGCAATTTCGAAAATCTTTTGCAATCTTCCAAAATATTTTTTGACACTTATAGAATAAAAATCATTTTAATTTTCTTATGAACCTAACGAAAATTAACTTATTCTTTTTAATTTTTGCAATCTTTACATTATTTTTTAATCGTTTTAAGACTTTTACATATCTCTTAGACTTACTTAAATTCCAAAATTTTATTTTAAGATTTTAAAGCAAATGTTTAAAAAATGCAATAAAAATCCAAGAGGTTTTTTTTTAAATATCGCTTAAACTTACTTGAATTATTTCAAAAAAATTTCAATCTGGCAAAATTAAAAATGGTGAAGATTTTTGCTTTAAAATCTTCTGAATTCTTTTTCCAAATTTTAGGAAATCATTTGAAATGTTTAGAAATCTTTTCTAATTTTTTCTTAGAACTAATTTTCAATATAAAAATTCAATCGAAATTTTTTTCAGGAATCTCAAGTATTTCATTTTCTTCATACCCTTCAAAATTCTTTTATTCTAACAAAATTTTTAATGCAGCAAAATAGAAAAAATAGATTACAATATTTCAGATTCCTATCAGCACATTTTTAAATTTTCAAAAATTAAAATGATTTTTTTTTATAATAAAAAGCCTAAAAAATTTACAGTTTTTCAAGAAATCTTTAAAAAATGTAATCTCCTCTGATCTTTCAATATTATTCAGAAGCTTCTATTTTTTTATCATAAAAATAAGTTTTTCCTTATAATTTAAGTTTCCTTTCGCTTTGAAAACATGAAAATTTTTGCAAAATATAATGTGCTAGCAAAATGGTAACGACGTATTTATTTTTCAATGTTATGAAATCATTTATAGAATGAATATTTCATCTTTTATAAACTACTTTTTTGAACATTTTAAGTTACAAAATTCATGGTGCAGAAAATTCGTAATATTAATTAATATATAAAAAAACTGAGAACTACCATCAAAAGTTATATATTTTTTTTTAATACGGCAATATTTCAATGATAAATATTTAAAAAGTGTGATATATATTTACATTCCATTTCTCTTGTTCTGTCAGTCTATTCGCTACAACACATCCAGCAGAACCAGCCCCTACCACGATGAAGTCGTAATATTTTGGTTCCGGCTTCGGTTGCTTAAAAAAAAAGATTTTGCTAAAGTTCATGTGATGAGTGGGTCACGTGACCAGATTCCACCTTACCGACTTTTTTATTTCCGATCTTATTTTCACACGATGCTCCACATCGAGTTGAAAATTTGTGATAATAAATAAGAAGCAATAAGAAAGGTGTGTCTGGTCCTAAATTTTAATAATTAAGAAAAAAGTATTTTTGTAAACAATTTTTTTTGCTTCCTTCATATTTATTAAAATGTGAGACCAGACCCGCCTCTCTTAGTCCTTCTTATTTATTATCACAAATTTTCAACTCAATGTGGCACTTCGTGTGACCCATGGCCTTAATGTTTCTATTTAATATTTATGAGAATACCCTTTGAAAATCATCAGGAACAAAAAATTACATTGCAGTTTTATTTGAAAACCTATTTCTCGTATTTTAATTCTTTTTGTGCAATCATTTTTCACAAATTGATTTTCTTGAGAATTTTTTTACAGTTTCTGAAGGAACCTAATTCTTTTTAAGCCTTCGTCTGCAATGCTGTTGTAGTTTAAAAAAAATGTATGTTGGGAATCAATGATTTTGATTCTCGGGTGACAGGAACAGAGCATCGCGGTTTCGTTGCTGTGCCTGTCTGATCGAAAATGTTTTTTTTTTGCCTCGATAAGGGTGCTCTATGAGTGCCAAAACGCTGGTGATTATTTTCTACCAATAATTTTTTATTGTGATTTGATAATAATTCTATTTTTGTCAGAAAAATAACTTTTTTTTCTTTTTTAGACATTCTTTTTATCTTTTTGCAAATTTCAATAAGATTTTATGGTACTTGTCCAAATTGAGCCGTTGTATTCGTGGTTTAATTTTTAGGAATTCTGCACATTAATTGGATTATTGGACGTTAAATAGGATTTTAAATTTTATTTTATTCGGAATTAAATTTCTTTAATTTTAATCCTTTTCAATAAACTCTTAAAGTAAATGTAGTAGAATAGACAATCATTGAAAATTTTTCCAGAAATCCTAAGAAAAATTTCTTTATTTTTTTTGTCTTTGTATTTACCCTACATTTCTGCGCAAGCCTTTTCAAATGAAAGGTCAAAACATCGACAACTGTCATTTGGCGATTGTGAATTCACTTTTGTTAAAGCTCCTTCGGCTTGAACGAACACATTCTCATCACGTATATCATGCTTTGCGCTCGATTGCGTCGAAAATGCAAACTTTTCTACATTATTTTCAACTCTATTATATTAAATGTATGTTATATTTATTTATTTACCTCGATCTGGGGCTGTTTATTCAGATATATGCAAAATATAGTAAAAATCTTATTTTGAATGATTACTTTAATATTTTTTTCATAATTTGCATTAAATTTTATTCTTAGCCATCCGTAAAATTTATATCGCATTAATAAATTTATTTTATTACCATTCATAATATGCATTAGTATTGGAACAAAATTATTTTCATTGTCTTATTTTTATCATTAAAAAATGCGCATTCTATTACAATAAAAATTATTATTAAGAACATGATTGCAACTTGTGCTGCTAAATTTATAGTTTTTATTTTTAATATATTTTTATAACCAGAGCTTATACAATTAAAACAAAAAATACGTGTCCTATCAAAAATTATTCATGGCAAAATCGAATAAGTTTTCACTATTTTTTGGAAGAGTCTATTGTCTATTTATTTTTTCCATAGCTTATTTCGTTTATTCAAAAATTTAATTTTTTTATTTTTAATGTTGTTTTGTACGACTAAAAACAAAAATTATGCGTCCTATCGAAAAGTGATTAATGAGAAATTTGAAGATATTTTTCAGGGCGCGTTTTTTTAGTTTATTCATTTTTTCGTATTTTTTGTACCATCAAAATGGGAATTTTCAACATTTCGACTAAATTCAAAAAGTTGTTATGATAAGCTTGTAGTGCTTTCAAAATTTAACGTTTTTCCTATCTTGACTTTTTTTCATATCATGCGTTCATATCATGTGTTGTTCAATTTTACAAATGCTATGCATAACCGTACAGAGATTTTTTAAATCTTGAAAACATATGGTCTCAAATAGTTTGAATATGCGCTCACTTTTTTAATTTTCACTAAAAATAGCTGGCTTACGAACTCGTTCTTTCTTTTTAGGCCTTAAAAATGTGTGCTAAAGCCAAATTCAATCTGATCAATCTTTCGACAGTTATCTTGCCTACACGATACATGCTACAGACAGACAGACACCTTCGTAAAAATCGTTTTCTCTGACTCAGGGGGTCTCAAAACGTTGAAATTAGATGAAAACTGGCAAAAGGAAATTTTATATAAAAAAGCAATACCTTCTCATTAGGACGAGAATGTGAAAAATTGTTACAAAAAAAAACCTTTTTATAATTGTAATTGAAAAAAATGTAAAAAAAAAATGTTTAAAAAGGGTATTCGTACATCAATATTGTAATTTTTTTCACCCATACATACTATATTAAATATGAACTGACTCTCTTGATAATTATATTTACCTGATTAAATTTCACATCCTCAGGCCAGAATACCCACAGGAGAGTACTAAATATTGTCGTCAGGCAAGTGCAGTAGTCTTCTGCACACGACTTTGGTATAAATGGCAGAAGATTGGGCAGAATCATATTAAGACCTAATGACTAAATTGTAAATTAATTAGTTTATAGATAATTAAAGAAAGAAATTCCTTTAACTTATTACTTATTCAGCAATGCAATATCTTACAGCATTTTCTTTACTTAAACGAAAGTATAGTATAATCAACTGTTAATACCTGTACCCTAGTCTGGTTTGATATGAACTGAAAAGAAAAAAACTCCACAACGTCCATATAAGCACAATGAACTCACGATAAAAAAGCCTCGATTTACGAATTTTGAGAACTGCTCATTGTTCAAACAACCAGCAGCGTAGCGACAAAGGGGCAGTGAACGGTAACTCACACGCGTATAAACTAGAATCGATACATACATATTTCAGATATGTCGATGACACTTTCAATATTTTACCGAAAAATAAATTACAATATGTCATAAATCAATTTAATTCTTATCATCCTATACATCTTGTTGACACAGCTTTTACACTATCACAGGAATCATTTCATAAATCAAACATTGAATTTATTTAAGAAACTCTTTATCTAGATAATTATCCAATAGAATTTATTCAAAGAATATTAATCACAAAATCAAAACAATTAAAAATGCTCTAACGAAATAAATAAATATAAATACTGATAATAGTCATTATGTTTTCAAGTATTCTGTTTCTATTCCCTTCCATGGTAAGTTTTATTTTGAAATTAAAAGAATGTTGAATCATTTTAATATTTAAACAACTTTTAGAATTGATTCAAAACTAAATAAATTTATAAAATTAGGTGAAGATTCTCTAGATAATTTTCAACTTACTGATGTAGAATATAAAATACAATACTTAATTTGCGTAAAATGCTACATAGCTCAAACTGGTAGATTACTTTCTCCTAGAATAAAAGAACACCATGATAATTTTAGGCAAAACCCTAAGAACCATAAAGTCATAGCTAAACACTAGGTTGAAACTGGGCATGATATTGATTGGGAAAATGTTACAGTTTTACACCATGAACCTAACAAGTTTAAAAGATTTAATAGCAGAAAAGTTCTTTATTAAGAAGAATGGTGCTAATTGTTTAAATATAATTTTAGATATAATAATTGTAGTCCCTTATATAATATAATTTTGAATGCTTCAATTTAAAAAACAATTTTTATTGATTTATTTTTTTTAACATAATTTATTAAATGTAAATGAAAATATAAAAATAAAAAAATAAAATAGGTCAATTGTTAATTTTATATAACTTTTACAATTAAAATTTTATTTTTAACTCATTTACTAAATTCATGAATATTTTCTTATTGTTTATTCATTGATGATTATTAGTATTTTTATATAATCAAATTTAAAATCAAATAATTAAGTAATGATTAATTTTATTATTCAATAACATAACCCCAATTAAACTCCTATCTTAGTGTAACTTTTTAAAATTGTATTTGAAATTAAAAATGATGTTTTTCAAATTATGATTCATAAAATTTGCATTTCAAGTTGATTTAATTTAATTTCATATCTTTATCTTATTTAACTTCAAACTTAATTAAATTTTCTTTATTTTGTTTATACTCTCTTCATTTTACGGGTTTGAGAGTCTTTACATAACCATTGCATATACATATATTCTTACAAACAAGCCTTATACTATCTTACGAACTATTCGCTTCATACAGTCTTAAATCATTATTC
>JAWWLR010000092.1:22917975-22929253 GCA_035041075.1 Acraspis erinacei | reverse complement strand
CTCTCGCGGGCGTGACAGTAGAGCCCCTACAGGGACCGTGGTGGGAGGTGAAGCAACTGCGCACGGGGAAATAAGTGGAAGTTTACTGTATTCCATAAGATTATAGGCCATTCAATTTTCAAATAATTTTTTTTAGAAATAGCTGATAATATTTACTACATATCTCATGAGTTTCGATCTTGGTAAACTATTGCTTTATCAGGTTTTATGGGATTTCAGAGAATTTCAAAGATTTGTTATTTTTAAGAAGTTTTGAATTTCCTAATATTTCAGAATATTTCAAAGGATTTTAAAAGATATCCAGGATATCTATGATATTTACCAGATTTCAAGTAATTCCAAAGGATTTCTAGAGACCTGAGGCAATAAATTAAATGAAAATTTCAAGGGTCTTCTAGGCATATTCAAGGATTTATACAAATTGTAAGGGATTAATAAAGATTGAAGAGTTTTCCAGAAAATTTTCAAGGATCTCGAAAAATTTAAACGTTTTTTAATGCTAAAAGCTCGATTTAATATTTTTCAAAAATCGTGCTATTGTTTTACTACTATTTTTCCAAATTTACGCCACTATTGAGACTATTTTGCAATTCTCAAATGAGTCCGAGGTCTGCTATTATTAGTTTAAATTATATGTTGAATGAAATTTCTTTTCACATTTGATCAGATTTTCTAAAGAATCCTTTTTTAAGTGGCAGTAGCCCACATTACAGTCCACATTACTCGGAACCACCAAGTCCCTGGGTGAATCCCGATGATGAGGGAACTCCTGGAAATGTGGCTGTTACACACAACCAAAGAGGTAATAATCCTAAGATGGAAGCAGACGAGCAGTTGGGCACCGGCGCTACGATCTCGATGGTTCTTTATGCAAATATTAACCATCCAGAATGGAAAACTGAATATCCAGGTACGAAAATTTAATTTTATTCTAAATTCCTCTTTTTTCCCTGTTTTCATGAAACTCAATGCGAACTGAATTAATAGAGCCCACGAAGAAAATCGAACTGTTTTTCATTGAAAGCTGATTATTTTTAATTTAATGTTCAAAATTTAATTATTTGATTGAAAATTCAACTATTTTGTTAAAAAGTCTTTAGCTTTGTTGGAAATTCCACTGAAAATGCGTCCTTTTGGATTGAAAATTCATCTTTTGGTAGAAAAATCGTCTTTTTGTGTACAAAGGTAGCTATTTTTAATTGAAAAATCTGCTGTTACATTTTTGGTTAAGAATTAATCTCTTTTGGTTGAAAATTTAATTATTTTCTTAATGTCATTTAATTCATGCTTTGGTGGAAAAGTTAACTGTAATAAATTTCGGTTCTTAATTTGTCTTTTTCAGTTAAAATTTTAATTATTTTGTTGAAAAATCGTCTTTTTGGATAGAGAAGTAATCGTTATTTGTTCAAAGTTAATGCCTTCTCTTTGATTGGTCTACTATTATATTTTTGTTTCAGAATTCATCATTTTTAGGTAAAAAGTGTATTATTTGGTTGAAAATTGATTTTTTTGGTTTAAAATTAAACTATTCCAGTCGACAAATATTCCATCAACTCAGTTAAGAATTCATTTCTTTGAACGTTTTTTTATAATTACTTAAAAATTGACGGGTAGATTTTTTTGTTGATTATTTATCTTTTTTGATTGAAAGTTCATGTATCGTGTTTAAAAATTTATCAGTTTGGTTGAAAATTGTTTGCTTTTTTTTTATTGAAAATTTAACTATGCCAGATGAATTGGAGAAAATTAGGTTTTTTTTGGTTAAAAATAATTTTTTTAGCTGGAAATGTAATTATTCCAATTAAATATTCCATCATCTTAGTTGAAATTCATCTGTTTGGTTGATATTAATTTTTTTTAACTGAAAAATTAATTATTTAGTTTTTAGTTGACAAGTTATCTTTTTTACTTGAAAATTCATCATTTTTGGTAGAAATGAATCTTCCTGATTGAAAATTCAAATATTTCAATAGAAGAAGAAGAATTTTAGTTAAAAACTCATCACTTTGGTTGAATATTTAACTGTTGAAAAGTCGTTATCGTTGAAAATCAATGCTTTTAACTGAAAATTGAACTATTCCATTTTTTGTTGAAAATTTATATTTTTTAATTCGAAAATTAAACTGTTTAATCGAAAATTCCTTTAGTTTTTCACTTTAGTATTCACATTAGTTGAAAATTAATCTTTTAGGTTGAAAATGAAATTTCTTAAGTGAAAGTTAAATTCTTTTGTTAAGGTGTTAAAGATTTATCATTTTAGTTAAAATCTGATCTTTTTGGTTTAAAATTCAAATATTCCAGTAGAAGATTTATCATTTTGGTTCAAAATTAATTTTTGTTACTGTATATTGAACTATTTCATTTTTTATTGAAAAAATTATATATAATAAAATATATAATAATATATAATAATAATATAATAATTAAATATAACTTCTATTTTTGTTTGAAAATTGATCTTTTTTAGTTTAAAAATCAACTGTTTGGTTGATAATTCATGTATTTTTATTGAAAAATCGTCTTGTTCGGTAGGAAATTAATCTTTTTAGTTGAACATTCAACTGTTTTTCATTGAAAACTGATTATTTTTAATTTAAATGTCTATTATTATATTTTTGGTTCAGAATTCATCTCTTACGGTTCACATGTTTATTATTTGTTTCAAAATTTAATTATTTGGTTGAAAATTCAACTATTTTGTTAAAAAGTCATTAGTTTTGTGGAAAATTCCACTGAAAATTCGTCCTTTTGGTTTGAAAATTCATCTTTTGGTAGAAAAATCGTCTTTTTGTGTACAAAGGTAGCTGTTTTTAATTGAAAGATCTACTGTATCTCTTTTGGTATCTTAAGGTATCTCTTAATTTGTCTTTTTCAGTAAAAAGTTTAATTATTTTGTTGAAAATCTTAATGATTTTCAAAATCTGTAACGATTGAATAAAAAAAAATCTCAAAATATCTCGAAATATCTCAAAATTAGCGAGGAATTGGAAAATTGTTAAATCATTGTTTCTCCTTTAAAATATCTTGTTTATTATTTATTAATAATATCATGATACTTCAATAATTACTTTTTTTTTGTCAGTTTGGTCTGAGCGATCGAAACAAATTCAGAAAAAGTGGCGAGCCCTGCCCGCAGAAACGAAAGCACCGTATCTGACGCAAGCAAGGGAAAACAGAACGGCAAGTCGCATGAAGAAAACTCAGCAGGTAAGAATCGCATTTCTTTTGAGGTACATGATTTACAGATTTAATTTGAAGAACCAATCGAGACATTTTCTTTAAATGACTTTGAAAGTCATCTTTATCGCGAAGGGTGTCCTGTGCTAACAAGAAAATCAGACTAACAGCTCGCCCGTTGTATTATGCTATATCTACTGTTAGTCAATGTTTTATCGTCAGTGTAAAAAGCTGGTGTTTTAATTCCTCCTGTGTATCATCAAGAATATAATTGTTAGTGTTTTTTTTTTAGAAATCTGGTGTATGCGACAAGTTTTACTGACAAGGAACAAAAGTTGATGCTTAAGATTTATAAGTATTTGAAGAACGTATTATGTCTCTAAAGTTTAGAATATTTAAAAAATCTATAGTTTAGACTATCCTATCAAATTCAATAGATCTTCCTATTAAATGTTGATTTTCTAGAAATCGAATTTCCTCAATTACATCTTTCTACTTTTATCTTCTTGCCTACAATATTTTACTTGTTTTTTTTTTTTTAGTTTGTATATAGTTCTCTTGTGTTGCAATTTTTGTGGCTAACCATTGTCTTTATCCAGCAAAACTTTTCTGTCATTGGAGTTTTGAAAAAATGTTGATATGTGAAACTTTTGCTAATGATCTTAAAAATTTCATTTACAGAAAGAACTTTTAGTAAAGAGCAACTGCATAAACTTTTGTTATCATGGTTAGTTATTCTCAAATAGCATAAATAAGATTTACACTTTTGAGAATTTTGAGTATTGTATTCAGGGACACAGGTGAGTCTGGCAATTTCTTTTTTTGTTTTTTTTTGTTTCATAAATTAACTTAAAGTCGAAAACAGAGGATACTTTAATTGTATACCTGAAACAAAGTGAAATTGAAAGACACTTTCATTGTGTTTCTCGACAAAAGAAAGTAAAGTGGTTCCTGATAAAATGCTCAAAGTTTGCTGTCAGAATAATTTGATTCCTTTGCTAGATGTAAATATTAGAAATGTTAAAACACCAGTCGCTCCTATCAGTGCCGACTCAACTCAACTCAAACTACTTGTCAAGTAGAGAATCATCCCTTTTGCGATATTAGGTATACTTATTCAGTTCTTGTGTCCCCCAAATAGAATGTTCCTTTGGCCCCCACATTAGACCCTAGCGACTATTAATCCTAAAACATCTTTACATCTGTAATCTGTATATCCTAAAAAAGTATGCGGCCTTGTTCGATAAAACGACAAGCCGTGAACTCTGTAATGATAAAAGTGTGTGAACGAGGCACCCCTTGAACCGACAGATACCCAAGGATTTACCAAGCACGAACCCAGTCACTGCAACAAGCGCACCTACCATCACCACCAAACCTGTCACCACTCTGTCATCAGCTCAAGTTCCTCCAGTAGTTGCTATGACCGCCAATCAAAAGCAAATTGGACTCTTGGCCTCGGTGGACCCGGACAAATCGCAGGAGAAGAATGGACTGTCTCTGTCAGCGCCGGGATCATCAGTGGCAGCAGCCAGCAGTGGTCAACTAGCGGAGGTGTGTGCGGTGCAAGGACCGCCCCGGCAGCTAACAACTTGTTCTCCGAGCCCTTCCCCAACTTCCACCACCCCTTCTTCTTCACCTAGACCCAGCTCTGTCTGTTCTATCAATTCCATTAACAGTCTGGCCCACCAAGAGGTTGCCAGTGGCCCGTCTAGAATTGCACAATCGCCAGCTACGTCTTGCACATCAGCAACTGCTTCCTCTTACGGCAACGTGGGTGTGGGCGCCGGTGAAGGGCAACATCAAACGTCATCACCACCCCAGCAACGTCCCTCACCTCTTCATGTCACGATCAGTGCCAGTACTAGCAGTAGCAGTACCAGTAGTGCCAGTACCAGTACAATTACCAGTACTATCACTAACAGCCAGAGCTGTGTTGTTGTTCCCCAGGTGTCCCAGGTCTCCTCACAGGTGTCACAGTTGTCACAGGTGTCCCCCACTGCAACTGTTACGGTGGGGTTTGTCCCTGTACGACAATTAGCCTCGGTAGATCATCAGATTAGAGTGCTCACTCCATCTGAAATCATGCGCACCCTCCCATCCCTCTGCCAGGAGCACTACGATCCGCCACCCACTGCAATTATTCACACTGTACCTGTACAGTCCCCGGCTATGGTGAGCCACCTATTGTGCCTCTTAATGTCTTGCCTTGTGCCAAGTATTATCCGATCGAAATTTAGTGTCTGTATTATTTTATTTTATTACTTTTTTTTCTTCGTTCTCTTTTTTGTTCTCAAATTAATTGTCCACACAATATATATGGTCTGGCTCTTCATTTCCAATCTTGACAAGTCCAAACGAAAAGCATCGTTGAAAACTCGAGCTGCTGTCAGCTTTCAATGATTCTGTCTCGAAACGTAGAGTTTGTAATTAGAAAAAACCTGTAAATCAGTGAAAAAGTTAGGCTGCCAGGGCTGCCAAACAGCTACGTTTTGTTTTTTAATTCTCAAGTCACTTTTTACTCACTTTTTTAAATGAAAAGAACAAGAAATTTTTAATATATTTAAATAATTTTAAAGGTTTTTTGGTATTTTTAAACATTCCAGGAATTTTCAAGAGCTTTAAAAAGTTTTAAGGGCATTTGAAGTAATTTACGTTATTTGAAAAAGTTCCAAGAATTTTGTTATAGATTTAAATAATTTGTAAGGATTTCAAAGGATTTTAAAGATTTTTGAGTAGTTTTAAAAGATTCTTAATAGATTTGATTACTTTAAAAAATTGCAAGGGGTTTCAAAAGATTAAAACGATTTGAAAAATATCAGGGAATTATATTATATTGTTTCAGGGTTTTAGAAAAGATCAGATTTTATGGAATTTCGCGGGATTTTATAATATTGTACTGGATTTTATAGAATTGTTTAAAAGAATTTGAAGGCATTTCCAAAAATTTCAAAGAATTTGAAAGATCCCGGAATATTTCAAGAAATTAGAAGAAATTTTTAATCGATTTAGATAGTTTAAAGGAGTTTCAAAGTGTTTAAAAGATTTTGAGGTATTTATTTTTAATTCCAAAGATTTTTGAAGAGCTTTTAAAAGTTTCAAGTTATTTTAAAAGATTTGAACATATTTTAGGGCATTTTAAAAGATTCCAAGGATGTCTCTTAATGGATTTCAATATTTTAAAAAATTGCAAGGGGTTTCAAAAGATTATAAACGATTTGGAAAATATCAGGGAATTTTAAAGGATTATATATCATTTTTAATCGATTTCAATCATTTAAAGGGTTTTGAAAAGGATTAAAATATTTGAGGATTTTTAACAAATTTCCTAGAAAGATATATGTAAGGTTTTAGAATATCTTAAAATATTTCAAAGGATTTTGTAAGATTTTTGAGGATTTTAATGATTTTAAGGGATTTTAAAGTCTATCACAGTATTTTAATAAATTTGGAATTTCACGAGATTTTATAATATTTTAGTAGATTTCAAAGAATTTATTTACAAGAATTGAGGAATTTCATAGGATTTGAAAGATTAAAAAAATTAAAGGTATTTCCAAAGAATTTGGGATATTTCAAGAAAATGCAAGGAGGTTTCAATTGATTTCAATAGATTTCAATAATTTCAAGATCAAAGTAATTTTAAACGTTCTAAAAAAATTCAAGGGATTTCACAAGATTTCAAAGTATTTTAAAAATTTCAGTTTATTTTAAATGATTTCAAGACATTTTCAAGAGATTACAACATTTCTAGTGGGGTTTTAAAGAATTTCCTAGAGTTTTTTGGTTGATATAAAAAGATTGTATAGGACTTATAAGGTTTTATATATTTTTAAAGATTCCAATGTATTTCATAGGATTTTTGTGGATTTCAAATGATTTTAAAAGCTGTCTAAAGTGTTATAATAAATTGTCCAGCATCTTAGGAAAATCAGGTTTAATGTTATTTCACTGGATTTTATCATATTTTAATGGATTTTAAAGACTTTCAAATATTTCATGGTACATTATATTATCAAAGATTTCAAAAAATTCGAATGATTCTATGATAGTTAAAAAATTTACAAGGAATTTTCTATTAATTTTGAAACAGTTTTAAGGAGCTGTAAAAATTACCAAAGGATTAAAAAAATTTCCAAGCCATTTTTAAGAGCTTCAAAAAATTTCAAGGAATTTTGAAAGATTTTAATGATTCTAAGGGACTTGAAAAAATGTTCCTGTAGTTTTCCAGGATTTCAGGAAATATCAGATATCATAGAATTTCACGGGATTTTTGCATATTTTAATGGATTTAAAAGAATTTATTCACAGGAAGTGAGGGATGTCGTAGGGTTTCAAAGATTTTAAGAGATTTTCAAATATTTTTTGTAATTTGTTTGAATTTATTTAGAATTTCACCTGAATTCCTATTAATTTATCCTAAATTATTATGAATTTTCTTTAATTCTTTTAAAAATATTCAATTCTACTTAATTGAATTGATTTTCTTTAGTTTTGGTTTAATTCATCTCGAAATGTCTTTACTCCCCTTTAGTACATTTAAATTATTTCGAATTCCCTTTCATTTTTCTAAATTAATTATAAATTTACCGAATTCAATGAATTTTTCATATCTTTGAATTGTTTTCAGTTCACATGCATTTTTTAAATTCACCTTGAATTTTTATGAATCTCGTCAAATACTTTTTATTTCTCTTTAATTCCTTTAAATTTACTACAATTTTAGTGAAATTAATTGAAGTTTTTGGATTGAAAATTTTTTTAAATTCATTTGAATTCTTTCAAATTCAGAAGTGTGTTAGTCACATTATTATGCACATTAATCACTTTTTTGGTTAAAATAGGTAAATTTGTTAATATTTTCAAGTAAAATAGACTGGCAGCCCTCAAGACAATAAATTAAACATTTATTTTAAATTTTAAATTGGTTTATTTCATTCATGAAAGATTCTATATTAAAAATGTTACAAGATTAGAATTTTTGTCTTTAAATATTAAGTTTAAAAAAATAAAAAATGAAAGAAAATTCACGGTTCTTTGAACATGAGATTTTTTTGCTTCTTAATTTCGTCACCTGAAACTGAAATTTTCAAACTATATATTCTGAGATAGAACCTTTTAAAAGTGCAACAACGAGTTACTTCTTTGTTGTTTGGACACGTCGATTTGGTTTGATCCTTCGTCCAGAAATATTTTCCACAAATTGGAAAACAGTTGCGCTTTAGAGAATCTTACAAATCTGTTTATTATCCTAAGATTAAACTAATGAAGAGGTTTCTAAGGTAGCTCTTGAAAAAACTCTCTCTTTTGTAGTTTTTCTATTGAGTTTACCTACATGGAAGTAAATTGTTTTGCTACTTGTACAAAAGATTTCCGGATGAATGAATCTTTTCAATACGATAGCACATGATTGTGATCTTGTTTTTCAAACAACGTTCTTTTTACAGATGCAAAGTTCATCTTAAGAATGTTATCAATTATATGACGTATTAGCACCCTGCACAAAGGGGTATTTTATTGGCACTATTAGTTACTTTTCAATTAGTAGTTTCATTGAAAAAATAGCTTTCTAACCGAGAAGAGTACCAAATTTTTTCAAGTGGTAAGTATCCGGAAATTTGGTTTTATTTTTTTATTTTTGTTCCAGGTACTTAAAAATATAAAATTTGCTTTAAAAAATATATTTTCCTCATAGTGATAATATAAAAATATAACTCTTTGTGCAATGAAGCCTAATTGTCTGATTCGAATTTTTCATGGTTGCCACACAGTTTGAACCACAATTTTACCTGGTTTTTTTTCAGAACCTGCCACCTTATTTATCAAATTTATTTAATTCATAAGTGAAAATATAAGTTTCCTCCAATTTGACGTAAAAGTTGACCCTTTCTCGAATTTTAAATTTCAATTCAATAGCAGAAAATCCAATTTTGGTTATCGTATTGAAAAATGTCACACCCATTAAAAAGTGGCAACCATATAAGAATATTTTCGATAGCATTGCGGTAATACTCTGTATACTTGCAATGGTACTTAATTTCTTACGTTAGGGGCCATTTAAAAACTACGTCGCATTTCCAGGGAGTGGGGCTGATTGGAAAAATGAAAATTGGGGATTTTATTTTACAAGTAATGCATATAAATACAGACTTCACACTGTTTCCATTCCCATCTTAACCCCTTTTTGTAAAAAATTATTCTTTCTCCTGTTTAGGATTCATCTGTTTTGGTTAAAAATTCTACTATTTCGTTGAAGATTTATCTATTTTGTTGGCAATTCAACTGTTTTGTTACAAAGTCATCTTTTAGTTGAAAACTCAACTATTTTGTTGAAAAGTAAACTTTTTTTAGCCCAAAAATTCAACTGTTTGATTGAGCATTTGTTTTTTTTGGGATGGAAAACTCGTTGTTTGGAATGGAAAATTCATCTTTTGGTAGAAAAGTCTACTACAATATTTTTCGTTCTGAATTCTTCTTTTTCAGCTGAAACTTTAATTGTTTTGTTGAAAATGTAACTCTTTTTTTTCATTAGTCATATTTGTAAAAAATTAATTTCTCTGTTTGAACATTCATCTCTCTTTGGTTGGAAATTTTACTACATTGTTGAAGGTTTACTTTTTTATAGAAAATTCGGCTCTTTGGCTTGAAGATTCCAAAATTTAAATGCAATTTTCTTCTTAACTGAACAATCCTTTATAATAAAAATTCAAACTCATGGTTGAAAGTTTAACTATCTTTATAAATATTGATTTTATTGCTTGAAGATTTAACTATTTTGTTAAAAATTTGTTTTTCTTTTGGTTGAAAATTATTTTTTCTTACTGAAAAATTAACTATTCTATTTTATTTCAAAATTAATAATTTTTAGTTGAAAATTCGCCTATTAAAATTTTAATTGAGAGTTCATCTTTTTTGGTAGAAAATTCATATTCATGTTTGAAAATTGTATTACTTGGATGAAAGTTGAAATACTTTGTTAAAAAATTATTTTATCTTTCAAAGATCCATCTGTTTAGTTGAAAATTTAATTATTTTGTTGATCATTTGTTTTTTTGTTTTGTTTGATAATCAATTTTTTCATCTATTCCGTTTTTGGTGGGCAATTAACTTATCTGTTGAAAATTTAAATTTTTGGTTTTGGATATTATAGTTTTTTGTAGAAAATTTTTCATTGTGGCCTAAAATTCAACTGTTTTTTTTTTTTTTTTGAAAATGCTATTATTTTTATAGAAAATTTAACTGTTCGGTTCAAAATTAAGTTCTGGTTTAAAAATTCATATTTTCGGGTGAAAAATTTAATATTTTCTGGGGAATTCGACCTTTTGGTTTGAAAATTCAATTGCCTTCTAAAAAATTCGTCTTTTTGGCTAGCAAATGTAAATTATTGAAAATGCAACTCTTTTTGGTTGAAGTTTAATCTTGTTCGTTTTAAATTTTTTATTTTTTGGTCGAAATTTCATCTTTTTTGGTTTGAAATTTAACAATTTCGTTAAAAATTTAACTATTTTAATGAAACTTCTTATCTTGCGTGAAAATCAACTATTTCTTTGTAAATGCAACTGTTTGATCGATATATTTTTAAAAAATTTTAACCATTTGTTTAAAAATTCATCTTTGTACCTTGAAAATTTAACTTTGTTTTTTGGACAATTTATTCATTACAATTTATTTTTTGTTGACAATTTAATTCTTCTTTTCTTTTAATTCAACTATTTTGTTATATTTTCATCTTCTTGGATTGCAAATGAATCTTGTTTAATAGAAATATAACGCTTTTGTCTCTATTTTACTGTTTAAAAAACCGTTCTATCACAAAAATTTACTTTTTAGTTTGAAAATGCAACTCTTTCTTTGAAAATTTATCTCTTTTGGTAGAAAATGAATCTATATTGGTTGGAAATTCAACTATTTTGTTGAAAATGCAATATATTTCGACTTGAAATCTTAAGCGTTTCATATTGCATTCAATATGTTGCCCATACGTTAACACCCCCTCTTCTGAGAGCATTTCCAGGCTTGTGAAGTCTGTTTAAATATTATTTTGGTATCTTTTGTGTTTTATTTTAAGCGTTTGTCAAATGAAATCGCAGAAAAAATGTTG
>JAWWLR010000092.1:22838792-22859074 GCA_035041075.1 Acraspis erinacei | reverse complement strand
TAGTAATTTTGTAACACAGACTGGAACTTTTTTAAGTTAGACCGTACTAAAATGTATTACTCCACTCGATTTAAATGAGTCTCTTTTAAGGAAGTGGAACTACTTTGTTAAAAATTCATTTAAGTGTTTGATGATTCATCATTTTATTTGACAACCCGTTTTTTGTTCAAAATTTAATTATTTTGTTTTTAAACAAATTTCTAGATGACAATTAATTGCTTTAACTGAAAATTTAACTCGTGTATGTTTAGTTAAAAGGTTATCTTCTTGAGTTGAAAATTAAAATAGTTGCTAACAAATTCATCTGTTTTGTTGAAAATTTATTTTAAAATTTTAACATTTGTTTGCAAATTTATGTAATTTGTTACAAATTCGTCTATTTTGATAGAAAATTGATCTTATTGGTTAAAAATGATTTTTTTGGTTTAAAATCAGTTTTTTCTTATTTAGAATTAATTTTTTAACTGAAAATATAACTTTTTCATTTTTTGTCGAAAATTTATCTTTTTTTGATAGAAATTTAATCTTCTCGGTTAGGTTTTTTTTACTGAAAATTTAATTATTCATTATTTGAAACTTCACCTTTTTTATTAAAGTTAATTCCTGTGATTGAAAATATAACTATTTTGTTGAAAATTCGTTGCAGTATTTTATTTCGGATAGGAAATTGATCTTTTTAGTTGAAAATTTATGTATTTGGTCAAAAATTAAATTTTTTTTAGTTCAATATTCACTTTAACTATTCAATTTTTGTTTGGAAAATTCACCATTTTTGATAGAAATGTAATCTTTTTCGTTAAAAAATGTTATGTTCTGTAGAAAAGTTAATAATTCTATTTTTTGTTAAAAATTCATTTGTTTGGTTAAAAGAAAAATATTTAGTTAAAAATTAGTTTTTTTTATATAGAACATTTATCTTTTGGGTTAAAAATTCCATTATTTGGGCATAAATTCATATTTTTGGTTGAAAATTCATCAATGCGATTAAAAATTAATTTCCTAGGCTAAAAAGAAGTTGAATATTTTCAAAAAATGCAATTTTTGTTTTGAAGATATCCGTGACTTTAAAGCGTTATTTTTGCTAAATTTAAACAAGATTTACCAATTATCTTGATAAAGTTTTTCAATTGGACCTTTTTTAAAAATAAATGGAACAAAATTTCGCACCCTAGGTATTTTTTTAGATTAAAATTCATGTACTTTGTTAAAAATGAGTCTTTTTGGTAGAAATTAATCTTTTGGGTTGAAAATTCAACTAACTATTTGAATAAAAATTCATATTTTTGTTAAAGATTCATCATTTCAGTTATAAAATCATTATTCGATTCAAAATTTATCTTTTTGATTCGAAAATTCAGCTAAAAAGTGTTTAAAATGTTTGTAGAAACAAAATTTGTTTGCATTAATATTATTAATCTTCGGGTAGGTGTATGGATGGTTTTATGCCTAGAAGAATTTTGAAATTTTGACTTCTTTTGCCATTTAAATTAGGCGCCCTTTCCCATTTGAAGCGATTCATTTTCACGCGAAATTTAAATAATGTAATTATTAATAATTAAGATAGAAAATGCGATTTTTTAAATCCTAATTTAAAATTCTTCTAAGTGCTTATTACATTCTCGAGCATATTCTCATGCTCGTGAGAATTTCTCCCAGCATTTAAACTTTTTAGAAATCTAAGCATGCGGGAATATGGTATTTTCGCCCGGTAATCTTACAGTAGAGAAATCTGGCACTTTGCGCACACTTTATAGGCACTGTGGTGGCTGCAGGTCCAGGGAAAACCTGGAAATTATTTAGTTAATTTAATAGATTTTAATAGATTTCAAAAGCTCTCCAGATTTTTTAATACATTTTACAGAATTAATATCATCAAAGTTCATAGAATTTCATTGTGTTTTATAATATTTTATAGGATTTAAAAAAATTTATTCACAAGATTTAAGGGATTTCCTAGGATTTCAAATATTTAAATAAACGTAGAAAAATGGAATTAATTCCTAGTTCATTCTTAATTCTTATTAATTTGTTTGAATTCTTTGGAATTAGAAAAAAATTATTCGTACGAATTCTTGCTTAGAAAAAGTTTTTTTTCCATTTTTATTAAACTTCACTTTAATTCACCATGATTTTTTCTGCCTTTCATCGAATTCTTCTTGTTTCTTGAATTGTTTTGAATTCTTTCAATTTAAAATTACTTTTTTTAAAATAAATTAGGTTATAAATTAAAATTTTGTATTCCTTTTATAAAATATTCGGCATTAAAAATGTTACAAGATTAGAATTTTGGTCTGTAAATATGGATGGTCAGGGAAAATAAAAAATCAGTCAGTGAAAAATCATGACATTTTGAAAATGAACTTTTGGCAGTCACCGTGAAACACAAAATGTCGCCATTTTCTTGCACTTTTTGCAAAAAATATCGTGTGTGACACATTCGAGAAGCTATACTACTTCTCAAACTTGTTACACAATATAGTATTCTGGCTTTGAAATCTTCCTATTCTTCTCATCATCACCAATGAAAATCCTTTTTATTGAAATTGACACACTTATAAACGTTTGTAATCGGTCGAAAGATATTCAGCAGTAGACATCTAAATCATTAATTCTACTCACAATATTTATAAGTGATTACCGCTTTATAGAATAATAACCGATTTATACGCCTGTCTATTTTTTCAGACATTCCCATTTTCGGTGAGCAACAGTGGTTTCATTTAACAAAATATTGTTTGAAGATGAAAAAGCCTTTGATACATTAGATTGTTGAGTGTGTTTTCCTTTTGATGTTTAACGGCAAACTTAAATAGCCTGACTAAATATTTAATTATCGACCCACTTTTAACGAAAACTGGCAACGATGATTACATTTGCAGAAAGTCAAGAGTAGTATTTTTCTCCTGAAACTCTTGACTAAATCTGTCTGTAAGGTAAATCATAGAACAGAAATGTCTAAAGACAAATCTAGACTTTTATTTGCAAAGGTTCATATGGATTAACCGTGCTCGAGGTGTTAGCCAGTGACGAATTCAGGCGTGTTTGATATTATTACTGTATTTAACAATTTTGTTTAAAATCCTTTTTTTAACTAATTTTTTTAACTTAAAATTTAACTATTATGTTTTCTGTTTGTTTTGTAAATTGATCGTTTTCAGTTGAAAATTTAAGTTTCTGCTTCAAAATTCATGTATTTTGTTAGAAATTCAACCCGTGTTAAAAATTCGTTTTTTTTTTGTTGAATTGAACTGTTTTTGATTAAAAATTAAAATCTTTTTTGGTTGTCATATTAACATTTTTCGTTGTGAATTCATCTTTTTTAGGATAAAAATTTGATTACTTAGTTGAAAGTTAAACGCTTCTATTGAAAATAAATTTTTTGGTTGAAGACTCATCATTTGAATTGAAAAGTAATATTTTTTGTTTAAAATCCAATCATTCCAGTTGAAGATTTATCATTTTAACTGAAAATGTAATGTTTAAAATTGCATATTTGATCATCCTATTGAAAAATTTATCTATTTGGTTGAACATTAACTTCTTTAACTGAAAATTTAATTATTAAATTTTTGTTCAAAATGTATCTTTTTTAGTTGTAATTTGTTTCTTCTGCTAGAAAGTAATTTTCTACGTTGAAAATTTATCTTTTTGAATTAATATTCAATTATTTCAGTTGAAGCTTGATAATTTTATTTGAAAATTCGTCAGTTTGGTCAAAATGGCTCTTTTTAGTTTAAATTCAGCTATTTGTCTGAAAATTGGTATTTATTAGTTGAAAATTTAACTATTTTGGTGCAAATTCATATATTTTGTTAAAAAATCGTTTTTTTAAATAAAAATGTATCTTCTTGTTTGAAAATTAATATTGGTGTTCAAAAATTAATCTTTTTAATTGAAAATTTAAGTATTCAAATTTAATATTCGTCATTTTAGCTAAAAATCCATTTTTTTATGTTAAACTCTTGTCAAAAATTCATGTTTTTGTTTTAAAATTAATATTCTCCCGTTGAATATTTATTATTTTAGTTAAAAATTTATCAATTAAATAAAAATGTTTTTTTTTGTTGTAAAAAATTAATTTTTTTAAATTAAAAATTAATTTAATCTATGTTTTGTTGAAAACGAATATTTTTCAGCTTAAAATTAAATTATTTGTTTGAAAATTGGTATTTTTTAGTTTAAAATTGAACTATTTTTTTGCAAATTCATATATTTTGTTAAAAAATCGTTTTTTATTAAAAATTAATCTTCTTGTTTGGAAATTAATATTGGTGTTCAAAAATTAATCTTTTTGATTGAAAATTTAAGTATGCCAATTTAATATTCGTCATTTTAGCTAAAAATCCATTTTTTTAAGTTAAACTCTTGTTAAAAATTCATTTTTTTGTTTTGAAATTAATATTTCACCGTTGAATATTTATTATAGTTAAAAATTCATCATTTAAATAAAAATTGTTTTTTTGTTGTGAAAAATTAAGTTTTTTAAAACTAAAAATTAATTTATTCCATTTTTGGTTCAATACTAATATTTTTCAGTTTAACATTAAACTATTTGTTTGAAAATTGGTATTTATTAGTTGAAAATTGAACTATTTTGTTGCAAATTCATATATTTTGTTAAAAAATCGTTTTTTTTATTAAAATCTTATCTTCTTGTTTGAAAATTAATATTGGTGTCCAAAAATTAATCTTTTTAATCGAAAATTTAAGTATTCAAATTTAATATTCGTCATTTTAGCTAAAAATCTATTTATAAAGTTAAAATCTTTTGTTAAAAATTCATGTTTTTGTTTTAAAATTAATATTTTCCCGTTGAATATTTATTATTGTTGTTAAAAATTCATCATTTAAATAAAAATGGTTTTTTTCTTGTTAAAAATTAATTTTTTTAACGAAAAATTAATTTAATATATTTTTTGTTGAAAACGAATATTTTTCAATTTAAAATTAAACTATTGGATAGAAACTTGGTGTTATTTAGTTTAAAATTGAACTATTTTCTTGCAAATTCATATATTTTGTTAAAAAATAGTTTTTTTCATTAAAAATTAATCTTCTTATTTGGAAATTAATATTGGTGTTCAAAATTAATCTTTTTGATTAAAAATTTAAGTATTCCAATTTAATATTTGTCATTTTAGCTAAAAATCTATTTTTTAAAGTTAAACTCTTTTGTTAAAAATTTATGTTTTTGTTTTAAAATTAATATTTTCCCGTTGAATATTTATTATTTTAGTTGAAAATTCATCATTAGAAAAAAAAGTTTTTTTTTAAACTAAAAATTAATTTATTCCATTTTTGGTTGAAAACTGATATTTTTCAGTTTAAAATTCAACTATTTGGATAAAAATTGATATTTTTTAGTTGAAAATTTAACTATTTGCTTGATATTTCATATATTTGATTAAAAAGTCGTCTTTTTTATTTGAAAATTCATCTGTCTTGTTGACAATTCAAATATTTTACATGAAAAGTTGGGAATTTGAAGCAGTTCAAATTCAATTTCATAAATTACTATGAAAAATGATATCTGTTAAAATCTGGGATATCTGGGAAAAAAACCTGAAATTGTCAGGGATTTTTGTCCCCAGGATTTGAGTAGACACCCTGTAATTTCTAATGGTTAACCCCTCGACCAGTCCTATCAAAATGAAGATTCTCAAAGCTCGTTTGGAAATCTCGTGATGAAATGAAGCTTCAGCATGCCTTTTGTTTCTCATTATCTACCCAATGCAAGCCTTTCAGTGATTTGTTTGTCAAAACTGCGCAATGAAAATCAGGAAAACGTATTCCGGACTGATACTAACTGTCAGAAGTCATGTTCACAGGAGCAACCATTATTGCTGGAGGAACTCTTGGAACAAGAGAAGCGTGAGCAGGAAAAGCAGCAGCAGCACCAGCAGCAGCAAGCAGATACGACGACACCTAGTGGTGCTCTTTTGAGCGACAGTGAATTTGAGAGGCTCAGGGCAGAAGCGTTGGCATCACCTCCTCAAGGAATTCCAACTGTCGCTGGTGGCGTCCCGTCCATAAGGCCAGGTTGTGCTCCACGACCTCCATCAGCCCCAGGTACAAACTGGTCTCCAGCAACACCTGATCCTAGCAAATTATCTGTCCAAGCCGCTAGACAACCGATCTCCACGCAAACACCACCCGAACGTTAGTGCTTTACCTCAAAACTGACGACTTTCCTATTCAGGCGGATGCTTAATCTCTACCCTTGTGTTTTTTTTCTTTCTTTTTACAGCGCGCATTGTGACTTTTAGTATTCCTCAACTTCCGGCTCCTCCCGCACCGCCAGAGAACATTGTCACTGAACAGGATCGACAGATTCAGTTGCAGTACGAACAGTGGCTAAATCATCAGAATCAAATATTAGGACAACAGCTCAAATATTACGAAACGGAAGTGCAGAAGCTTCGCAAGCTCAAAAAGGTATTATATTTTGGATAGTGATCTCATTTCCAGAGCGTGCTGATTTTTTTTAAATTTCAATATAATATTGAATAAATTGATTCAGCATTTGAACATGAAGATTCATGTTTTTGGTTTCAACTTTAACTATTTCAGTTGAAGATTCGTAATTTTAGTTGAAAATCCGTCGCTTTGGTTGAAAATAAATTTTTAACTGAAAATTTAACTATTCAATTGTTTTTTGAGAATTTTTTTTTAAATTTAAAATTCATTTATTTTCTATAAAATATTTCTTCTTTAGTGAAAATAATTCTTCTATTCCATTTTTGGTTGAAACTTGATCTTTTTTAGTTTAAAATTCAACTATTTGGTTGGAAATTTGTCTTTTTTTTATTTAATAATGCACATATTTCGTGGAACATTCTTGTATTTTGTTGAAAAATCATCTTTGTGGTAGAAAATTCATATTGTTTTTATAAAAAGTAAAACTACTCTATTCAAAATCGAAATCTTTTCTAAAAAATTCATCTTTGGTGTAAAATTCATCTATTCCAAAGATTTATCATTTGAGGTGAAAATTTATTCGTTTGGTTGAAAATTTAACTATTGGCCGGGGAATTTTTTTGAAGTCTGGGAACTTTTCAAGAGCAATATAAAATTGAATAAAAATGATTCCTCATTTGTAACAATATTTATTAGTTGTAGTATATTAGTTGAAAATTGTAGGATCTGTTTGAAAATTCATATATTTTGTGGAATATTAATTCTTTTTGGTAGAAAATTAATTTTTTGGTTGAAAATTCATATTTTCAACTACATACTTTTTTTGTTACTCGTCTTTTTGTTTTTAAAATAATTCATCTCCTTGGTTAAAAATCAAGTTTTTCCACTGAAAATTTTACTCCTATTTTTAGTTAAATATTCATGTATTTTGTTGACAATTCCTCTTTTTAGGTATAAATTAATCTTCTTGGTTCAGAATTCATGTTTTGCTTGAAAATTCATCTTTTTTGTCCAAAATTCATCTATTTCACTTAAAACTATATAATTTTAATTGAAAGTTCACAAGTTTGGTTGAAAATTAATTGATTAAACTGACAATTGAACTATTCCATTTTTTTTTGGAAATTGATCCTTTTGTACTTCAAAATTCATCTATTGGGTAGAAAATTTTATCCTCTTTGGTTAAAAATTCAACTCTTTCTTTAAAAATTCAAGTATTTTGTTTAAAAAATCTACTTTTTTCGTAGAAAATTTATGTTTTTCATTACAAATTCAAGTGTTCCAGTTAAATATTCATCATTTCCGTGGAAACTTCACCTATTTTGTTAAAAATTTATCAGTCTAGCCGAAAATTAATTTTTTTAAACTAAAAACTCAATTCTTCCGTTTTTTATTGGAAATTAATATTTTTTAATTAACAATTGAACTATTTCGTTGAAAAGTGGTATTTTTTAGTTGGAAATTCATTTATTTAATTGAAAATTCAAGTCTTTTGGTAAAAAATCGTCTTTTTTGTTAGAAAATTTATTTTTTGGTTTTAAAACTAATTTTCGCGTTTGAAAATCTATCTTTATTGTTGAAAAATCTTCAATTTGGTTGAAAATTTCTGTATTTTATGTGTGGAAAATTAATGTTTTTAACTAAAAATGTAACCATTCCATTTTTGGTTGAAAACTGATCTTTTCTAGTACAAAATTGAACTTTTTTGTTGAAAATTGAACAATAGTTTAATTTTCATCTAAAAAAGATTAAGATTCAGAATCTGAAGATCAAGGATAAAAATCCATGTTTTTGTAGAAAATTCGTCTTCTTTGGTATAAAATTAATCTTCTTGTTTGAAAATTCATCTATTTCAGTTAAATATTCATCATTTTTGTTGCAAATTCTTACTTTGGCTGAAAATTTCTTTGTTTTTTGTGAAGAAATAATTTTTGGTCTTAAGATTGCACAATTCCATTTTTTCTTGAAAACTTAAATATTACTGTAAAAAATTCAACTATTTGTATGGATATTGATCTTTTTAGATGAAAATTGAATTATATGGTTGAAAATTCATGTTTTGGTTAAAAATTGATCTATTTTGTTTAAAAATGCAATATTTTTACATAAAAAGTTAAAATTTTCGACGATTAATTACATTTTTGGTATTATTTAATTACATAATAGAATAGATAATATAATAGAATTATAATTTGAAAATTTACCTTTTTAATTTAAAATTCATGTATTTTCCATAAAATTCATGTTCTTTGGTAAAAATGATTCTTCTATTCCATTTTTGGTTGGAAATTTGTCTTTTCTTAATTGATAATGCAAACATTTCGATGAAAATTCTTGTATTTCGTTGAAAAATTATCTTTGTGGTATAAAATTCATATTTTTGTGAAAAATAAAGCCACTTGGTTTAAATTTGAAATCTATTCTAAAAAAATGCATCTTTCTGTTTAAAATTCATCTATTCTAGATAAGGATTTATCATTTTAGTTGGAAATTTATTCGTTTGGTTGAAAATTTAAATATTTGGTTAAAAATTGGTATTTTTTAGTTAAAAATTCAACTTTTTTGTTAAAAATTCTTCATATATTTGTTTGAAAAATCATTTTCCTTGGTAGAAAATTAATCCATTTTTTGCTGAGAATTCAAGTATTGCAATTAAATATTGATAATTTTGGTAATTATTTCATCTTTTTGGTTGAAAATAAAACTACTTGATTAAAAGTTAAATTAAATTTGTTGAAACAATAAACCAAATTCAGCTATTTGTTAGAAAATTAATCTTTTGTAGTTAAAAATTCAAATGTTTAGTTGAAAATTAATGCATTTGAAAAAAGTCGTCTTTTTTTGTAGAAAATTAATCTTTCTTGTTGAAAATTCAACTGCTTGATTAAAAATTCATCTATCTTTTTGAAAATTGAAATTTCTCCTTGAAAAGTTAGAAATTTGAAGCGGTTTAAATTAATTTTTAATACAGTGCTCATATTATTTTACCTAAATATGCACTAACTTTTAAGTATAAGTAGATAAAATAAAAAGGTGTTTGAATTTTTATTCAAATTCATTCTATTATTATAGCGAAAAATTTGAAATTCCGAGGAAATTTTCTTCGAGGATTTCGTGCAGACACCTTGTTTTAACATGAATTATCTCATTGTCTAACGTATCATCAAACGTTGTGATTTCAGTCGCTGAACAGCAAGCAACGTGTGCTGCGCAAATCGTGCAACGAGTTGTCCGAGAGTGATAATGCCGAGTTGCAGCGAGTCACGACCGAGCAAGGAATACTTCAGAAACACCTGGACGCAAGTCGAAAACAGACCCGTCAGCATGGAATGTTGGTGCAGGAGTACAATAGCAAGCAACAGCAGAAGCTCCAACCACAAAATACCGAGTCCTGTTCACCTATGATGTCCCCCTCGCAACATTCTTCTCCGCTTAGCAGTCCCGCGGCGCTTGTTTCCCACAGTCCAGGTCCAGGAAGTGCCTCGTCCAACATGATTCAACACTCACCCGCGAATTCACTAGTACAACACAGCCCCAATCCGCCCATGTTGCAGCACAGTCCCGGCAATTCACAGTCTGCCAATCCCGGGACAATGTCGCCCCACAACATGCAACCATCCCCGAGAATTGGCACTCCGCTCTCCCAGGGCGACGAGAATCCCTTCAGTCCGGGTCCGATGCCATCTCCCGGAATTTGTGTGCCTGCGGCTACACGAATGACATCTCCACAGCATCGAGCTGTCATAACCGGACGTCTCACCACCAGTCCAGGATCTTTTACCACGGACGCGCGATCACCACAGCAAATGATGGGCGATCAGAACATTCGAATGCACGGGATCGCACAACGTTTTGTCCGTCCACCCGCGATGGGTGAAGTCACTCAACGACCGAGAATGCAACTGCAAGCTGGTATAGTCTATGGACAACGATCCCCGCTCGGAAGTCCACAGCCCCAGCCATAACCGATCTTAACGCAACAGCAGCATCAGCAAATGCTCCAGCGACAGCAGATCATTCAGCAGCAGCACGAGGTCATATCGCAAGATAATCAAAATGTCCTCGCTCAGAAGACGATGCAAATGATGCAGCAGAGACAGCAGCTTCTTCAGCAACAGGAGAGGCTTGTTCAACAGCAGAGGCAACAGTTCCTGCAGTTGCAGCACCAGCAGCAGCAGCAACAGCAGCATATGCTTCAAAAATCGCCAACCTCGCCCATGGTACCCCAGCCCGTCAACTCTCCCAGTCCCCAGTTACATCAGCAAATGCAGGGCTACGGACAGCCGCCAAGTTCTCCACTTGCTCGCAGTCCTGCCGTTCAACAAACCATGGGCTCTCCCATGCTTCAGCAACAACTGAGCCAATCATCACAGCCCCCGAGTCCCATGGGCTCGAGGGTTCACAATCATCCACCCACTTCGCCGATGCTTCAACATCAGCTGAACAATTCCCATCATCCGCCGCCCTGTCAGACGCCCAACTCGCCAATGCCTCGCAGTCCAATGGTTGGTGGATCACCAATGCAGATGCAGCGACGACAATCGACGGGTAATAGTCCCGGGATGCCGGACAGACCTCAAAGTGTCGAGAATCCCGGAACACCAAGAACTCCGCACACCCCACACACGCCTCTTGGAAATTATGGGTCGCAGAATTCCCTGAATCATGAGCAAAATCAAATGCAACAGCAAATGCAGCAGCAACAACAGCAACAACAACAGCAGCAACAACAGCAGCAGCAGCAAGATCAAAATATGGAGCATTCGAGAGGTGGAGGAAACCCCCACAATCCAATCAATGCTCTGCCCCTGTCGACGTGTTTCGGCAAATTTGGGTATTTTAAGTTGGGTCTCAGAGGTGGATCGCCCATGTGGTCAACCAAAGCCGAGACGAGCAAAGGAAAAACTTCGGAGCCAACTTTGAGCGAGGAAAAGTCCAATCCCCAAGGCAATTTGGGTGCTATTTTGCCCAGGAAGCCTTCTCTCAAAAACTCGTTAGTCTGTGCCGATTATAACGACTTTGATGATGATTCTCATACACCTCCACAAACATCTCCGCTCACAATTGAACCAAAGGCTACGTCATCTACGCTGGCTGACAGTTCACTCAGCAGTCCGCATAGTAAACTGGAACCAATTCCGGACACGACTGATTATGATGATGACAAGAATGTGGTGAATTCCGAGGTGACACTGAGCTCGGCTGCACAAGGAGATAATGACGACATCAATGACATCAATGATATGGAGCAGTTTAGTGGTGCGAGTCTAGACGTGCTGTGTCCTCTCGCCGACAATCTAGCTGATAATCTTGCTGACAATCAAAATGAGTACGGTTTAAATGATCTCTTCGAGCAGGACATGGTCCTGATTGACAGCAACGATTCTCTCAGTAATGCGCTTATTAACGACAGCGCTCAGAATCACAATCTCCAAATGCAGATCCTGGGACTCGAGTCATCGGAAACTCAGGTGGAAGAGCACAATTTGTGCGACGACGATCTCCATTCGCAGATGAGAAGTAAAAAGGATTTGAATTTATCATTGAGGTCGCTAGAGGGCAAACGTCTGGCTCCCAGTGATACTACTGAATCGTCGGATCATGAGGAACACACACTCTCATCTCTGATTCAACGCCAAGTGCCGGAGCCTAAATCTGAAGTGAAATCGCCGGAGAAGTTGGTGATTGAGAAGAAGAAGAAGGAAGAAGAGAAGCCAAAGGAGTCGAAACCAGAGAAGGGAAAAGAGTTCAAAGTTTTGGAATCAATTCTCGAGAAACCCAAGTTGAATCAAGAGCCAGAACAGGTGCGTTCTCAAGCGCCGCTTGTCACCCGAGCCAATCCTTTTGCGCCTCTTCCCAAGTTTGTCGCACCCCTTACAAACACGAATTACGAAAAGCCAACTCCAAAGCCAGTGCCGGAAATTCGTGCCGGATTGTCAATGGGAACGATAGTCGCTGATGCGAAAATTGCGGCGAGACTCACTCAGGCGACTCTGAAAGGGACTTATGCCAAAGATTTTAAAGCTGAGGCGCCGAAAGAGGCGATGAAGACGGGTATAGAGAAGACGATCGAGGACATATCGCGAGTCATCAGGCCAGACAATCCCAAGATTTCGAATATTCAGGTGAATCTTCATACCTCTTCGAACTTTTCCAGTCCGAAAATGTCGTTGCACGAGGCCACCAAGCGTGAGACAGCTCTAAAAGCTCTGATTGACCCGAAAGCTGGAACTTCTCACGTTTTCAAGGAGAAGAAGGACAATCATTGCGAGGAGATGCGAGAAGGAGACAAATCTTCGAAACTGGATTCCAAACTAGAACGACACGGTCACGAGGACAAGAAGGATCCGCATAATACCACCGATGAACTCGAATTGGAACTCGCTGCTCTTCACAATCCCGCCGAGCATATTACGAATGGCGAGAGGAATTCGAAAAAAGAGGAATCTAATCATGCCCTGGAAAGTTCTTTTCAAGGTAGACGAGTTTCTACACCTTCCGAGGACAATGAATCGCTTGTACACATTCTAGAGAATGATTCCGAGCCCATGGACAATGCAAATCGGGACGATAATTCTGAGATGAAGGAGAAAGACCGACCGAAGGATGAATCGATGGACACTAGTTCTCTGGCTAGAGAGCAGCGCCAGGAAATACCTCACTTTCAGAGGAAGAACTCGGTGCAAAAGGTGTTTATGGACGACACTCCTGACGAGATACTGGACTTACTAGATGGTATAATATCTGTGAAGCCAGAAATGGCGAATACAGACATTCTACAGAAGGATAAGAACCAGAAGTCTAATATGCATTATCAAGTGCCAACGCCCTCGGGAACTCTACCAGCCAATATTCTCCAGGACTCGTCAGTTGACCTGGAACAGGGCAACTCGACCAATGAACAGCGTCAGATCGCGAGTGAGAGGAATTCGCCCCAGATATCATCAAGGGAGAGTCCGTCGCCCTCCATGGGAGCAATGCAACAAGTTCAGAGGCGCGACTCTTCCAATTCAATTGGCGGAACTGTGGCCCAATTGCAGCGAACGACAACGTCTATTTCCCATCACTCGCCGCTCTCGAAGCCCTCCGAATTGGCCCAAAACATCAAGAATGGATCGCAACAACTCAGGAATTTGCTCTCCTCCTATCAACAGGCTAATCATTCTCAAGGTCACTCGACAACTTCCTCCCCGGCAAGTATTATGACGATGGTATCGTCGTCGACGACTGGACCTGCCAAACCGGGAAATACAGCAACGACGAGCAGTATTTCGGGTCCTCTGACATCGTTGAATATTCATGGCGGGCCGGGAATTCGACTGCACACGAGTCCCTTTGTCAGTAGTAGTAGTAGCAGTAGTAGTAGTGGTAGCAGCAGTAGTAGCAGTACTAGTGCGGTGCACGGAAAGCCCGAGAATGGCAATTCGAATTCGACGATTGCTGCTGCTGCTGCTGCTGCTCAGCAGATGAAGGAAACTAGTGCGGCGGCGAGTGTTGCGATGGTCTCGAATCTGGCAAAGTCGCTGCCTTCGGAGAACTTTCTGCGGGTTACGATGAGCGGCGGGCAGAGTCAGCCGAGCAGTATTTCCCTTCATACGCCGTCGAGTGCTGCGCCCAGGCCAGCGGGGATTTCCATCACCTCGAATGCCATGCTGAATGCGATGCTGGCTGGCACTAATTCGGCGAAGCCGACAATGGCCGGACGGACGAGTACACATTTGACGCATACGAGTAATTTGCTGAGTTCTGTGATGCCACCGGCTTCTATGCAGAGGACGCAGAATGTTCAGGCGATTCTACAAGTGAGCTCGAGTTGCTCGCCGATGCCGTCGAGGATGTTGGTGAATGTCGCTCCTTCTGCGGTGAGTTTTAAAGTTTTTTCTTTTTTTTGAGAATCATTTTTGGAGGGGTTTATACTATTTACTTTTTTTAAAGGAATGTTTCTAATACCCTGCTAACTTTGATGTTGATAAAAGTTTAGTTTAGTAAGCATTCTTCTTTCTTTTTTTCAAGAAAATTTTAATTTACACTCGTTCGCCGAGCGAACGAGCGCTGAGCGAACGAGCATTTCGGGCGAGCGAGCACGCGGAGACTGAGCCAACGAGTACCCCTTACTCCCACCAGTCCCATCCGTGGGACTGGTACATATGAGCGCACCGGCGCGGCGGGCACCGACTATTGTATACTAACACACGCAATGAGATGTTCAAAAGTGGGAGCCCCCTCACTTGTTCGTTCGCTCGGTAGGTGTCGGTCCCGAGCTGCTCGTTCGCCCGGCGAACGAGTGTATATTCCTTTTTTTCGTTATTTCTTTCGCTTGAATTTGACATGAATTATGAGAAGATGATAACAAAATTCGAGTATTTCAACTGTTTTGTTGAAAATTTGTCCTTTTGGACTGAAAATCGATATTTTTTTAAATTGAATATTCGGACATTGCGGTGCAAATTCCACCTTTGTATGTTAAAAATTAAACTTTGATTAACAATTTAACAGTTTTGTTAAAAATTCGTCTTTTTATATAGAAAATTCGTTCTTTCAGATTGAAATTCTATTTTTTAGTATAAAAATAATCTGTATAGTTTGAAGATTGATTCTTTTTAATTAAAAAGTTTACTATTTGATTTTTTGTTCAAAATTCATGTATTTTGGTTAACAACTCTACTATTTGGTTGAGAAGTTAATTATTTCGTCCAAAATTCTACTATTTTGTTGACCAGTAATCGTTTTTGGTTGAAAATTCAGCTTTCTGTGGAAAATTTGTCACTTTTGACTGAAAATTCCGATTGTTTAATAAAAAATTTGGACATTTCGTTGGTAATTCCATCTTTGTATTTTAAAAATTAAATTTTTTTGTTAAAAATTCGTCTTTTTAGATAGAAAATTCGTTCTTTCAGATTGAAAATCTATTTTTTACTAGAAAAATAATCTTTCTAGTTTGCAAATTGATTCTTTTTAATCAAAAAGTTTACTATTATATTTTTTTGTTCAAAATTCATCTATTTTGTTAAAAACTCTACTATTTGGTTGAGAAGTTAATTATTTTGTTCAAAATTCTACTATTTTGTTGAAAAGTAATCTTTTTGTTTTAAAATTCAACTTTCTGTTGAAAATTTGTCACTTTTGACTGAAAATTCAGATTTTTTAATTAAACATTTGGACATTTCATTGCAAATTCCATCTTTGTATATTAAAAAATTAAACTTTTTTGTTACAACTTCGTCTTTTTAGTTTGGAAATTGATTCTTTTTAATTAAAAAGATTACTATTATATTTTTCTGTTCAAAATTCATCTATTTTGGTTAAAAACTCTACTATTTGGTTGAGAAGTTAATTATTTTTTGGTTGAAAATTTAACTGTTCTGTTGAAAATTTGTCCCTTTTGACTGAAAATGCAGATTTTTTTATTAAAAATTTGGACATTTCGTTGCAAATTCCATCTTTGTATTTAAAAAATTAAACTTTTTTGTTAAAAATTCGTCTTTTTAGTTTGAAAATTGATTCTTTTTAATTAAAAAGTTTACTATTATATTTTTTGGTGCAAAATTCATCTAATTTGATTAAAACCTCTACTATTTGGTTGAGAAGTTAATTATTTTGTTGAAAATTTAATTGTTTTCTTTACAGTTAAATTATTATTTTTTATTTCATATTTTTTAAATCGTAATTTCCACTGTTTCATTGAAAATTTATCCTCTTATATTAAAAATTCACCTTTTTATTGAACCTCAAATTTTTATTTCAAATTCAACTGTTTTCTAAAAAAAGTCGTCTTTTTGGCTTGAAAATTCAACTATTTGCTTAAAAAAACAAATATTTTGTCAAAAAGTCATACTTTTTAGTTGAAGTTTAAACTTTTTGGTTGAACATTCGTCTTTCTTGGATTTGAAATTTATCCTTTTGTATTGAAAATCTATCTTTCGTAGAAAAGTCCTATTTTTGGATTAATTAATTAATAAATTAATAATTAATAATAATTTTTGGATTAGTTAATTCTCTTTTTGTTGGAAATTAATTCTTTTTAATTAAAAAGTTTTACTCTTTTATTTTTGATTCAGAATTCATCTCTTTTTGTTGAAAATTCTACTATTTGGTTGAAAAGTTAATTATTTTGATGAAAATTCGACTATTTTATTGACAAGCAATCTTTTTTGGTCGTGAATTCAACTGTTTTGTTGAAAATTTGTCTTTTTCGACTGAAAATTAATCTTTTTTAAAATTTAAAATTCGGCAATTTCGTTGAAAATTCATCCTTGTAGGTTAAAAATGGAGCTGTTTTTTTTTCAAAAAGTAATCTTTTTTTTTGGTAAAAAACTCAACAATTTAGTTTTAAAAAATCGTCTTTTTCCATTTTTTCTTCAAAATTCGTTTCTTTTGATTTAAAATTTTACTATTTGGTTTAAAAAGTTAATTTTCTTTAAAATTAAACCGGTTTGTTAAAAATAATTTTTTTTGTCGTAAATTGAAATTTGTTGTTGAAAATTTGTCCTTCTTGACTGAAAATTCATATTTTTGGTTGCAAACTCTTCTTTCTTGGTTGAAAACATGACCAATTGGTTGCAAATTTTTTTAAATTTTAACATTCCTCGTTTGAAAATTAGATTTTTTTGTTGAAAGTTACATTATTTTGTCAAAAAGTCATCATTTTTATTGAAATTTAAGTGAAAATGCAGTTATTTTGTCAAAAAGTCATATTTTCTGGTCCAAAATTTAACTTTTTGGTTAAGCATTCGTCTTTTTGAATTGAAAATTTGTTCTTTTGGATTGAAGGTCTGTATTTTGGTAGACAAGTTTTTTTTCTAGGTTGAAAGTTAACTCTGTTTTTGTTGAAAATTATTTCTTTTTAATAATAATAATAATAATGAATGTTGTTTAATAAGATAAAAAGTTTTAATTTTTATCCCCTATCACGTGTGTGTAAAATTCACAAATTAATCGAAAATTTTAGTATAGTTTGCAAAGCTGTAAAAAATTATTTCAGTTATTTGAAGTTTATGAAAATTAGATATTTTCATAGAAAAACTGAAAGTATTACAATCTTAAAAGTTTCTTAATAATAATTGTGAGAGGTTTAAAAATCTTGTAAAATTTCACTTTTTTCAGATTATCATTTAGACTAAAACCTCATTTTTATATAGATCAAAAAACTAAAATACTTTTGAAAAGCTCTGTAATGTAAATCCTGAGTACCAGAAAGATTCTATATGTTAAAAAAAATTGAGTATCATTTTTAAAGCTTTTTAAAAAAGGATTTTAGTTTTTTTTTTGCTTATAAAAATGAGATTTTGGTCTGAAAAAATTCATTTTTGAGAATTAAAAAAACTAAAAATCACGAATTTTATATCTTATATTTGCCCCATGGAACCTTTATGATATTGAACGATCTATTTAAATTTTTACACAGGTTATAAGGGGCCCAAAATTACAAATTTCAGTTTGAGGCCGTTTATGATTTTATTTTATTTTTTATTTTTTTACCTTAATGAATACAACGCACCAAATAACTAATTGGAAAACCATTGTTCAATGTTGCATTAATTAATAATATAAATAATTATAAAAGTATACAAAATTGTAATTCAAAGAATTGAAAATACTTGATAATAAATTTCAAAATGTTATTTTGAGAATTTAGATTCACAGCACCACGTCGCGTCGCTGGTGTCGTTTAATTTACGCATGTGCCTTAGATATTTTTTCTCTATTTAACGAAGCAGACATATCAGACATTTGTCTGCAAACCTTATTTGCCTTTATCAAAATAAATACTTGCATCAAAATTAATATTCAAAGAATGTGATGGTACAAGCGCGTCATTATTATGTGAGTAAAACAAGTGTATATTTCGAAGTTAATTATTCAAAACTCTCACCTAGTTAAACTGTCAGTTGTAATAATATTAATAAACAATCTTTGGAATAATTAATTTAGACTGTCTGAGTCGCCTCGAATTAATTGATAAGCGATTTAAATTTTCTAACAATGACAGTGCAACATACCGATTCAAAGTCCGATACCTGTTCTTGAAATCAGATTATCAAAATGAAAATACTGAATTGGGTAAAATTACGTATTCTGTCACCATTGTCTGTAAACACAGCTAATGCAAGCTGTACATACTTGTTTTTCTCCGAATATACGTAAACAATGCATTGGAAAAAAATGCAATGCTGCTACTATAAATAGCAGGAATAATATTTACTCGCAAACAAAGAGGTCGAGCCGCAAGCAATTTAAACGTTCAATCGTGCTATTTTCATTCTTTCATTAAGATCTAATGGTTTAGGAACTTTATCTTCAGTACAATGTAACAGAAGGATCAAGCTTTTTGTAGGCAAACTAAAAAAAAGCCTTCAAATTGTATACAAAGTGTAAAAACGTAGATAAGAAACAAATATTGACATTCCAATTGATAAGAATCTTTACAGAGATTATTTTTAACTCATTTCTTTTAAGTTTAGAAGAAAAATATTAGGTCAAGTTATAAATTGAAGTTTCTAAATAAAAACTACTGTTATATTTGCTGTTGCCTAATAAATTATTCTTGCAGGTGAGTTCTTCGATGCAGTGTGTCCGGACAATTGTTCCACCAATGGTTACAGCCAGCTCAAACTCAGTGAATGTCACCACAAGCATTTTGCAGTCCACCTTATCTCAAGCTCCGACTCTGCTGCACAATCAGCTAACGTCCGGGGAATTGCAATACAAACCCGGGGCTTTGCCAATAGACGGGAAAAAATCGGAGCCTGATGCCTTGCCTTCGAACTCGACAATCAAGAAAGACTCTGATGTACATCAATCAAAGCTTCTCTCGAATGACAAACCACCTTCCTCGAGGCTAGACTCGGAAATCAACAAACCTGGAACGACTTCCCACCGACTGGAGGAATCGCAAAACGTTCTTCTGAAGCAACTCTTGCAAAACACAGCCTGTGCAACCACAACACTCTCGTCATCCACAAGCCAAGGGCCAAGTTTACCCCTGGTTCCATCCTTAGAAGCTCAACTAGCAAGACCCGTGCCTCCAACTCCGTCTTCCTTACTACCTCCACTCTTGAATGAACCACCAGTGAACAAAACACCTCCCACCAAACAGGTCTTGACGAAAGAAACCTCCTTTGTGTCACACGCCGTGACATCGACCAAAATGCAGAGCACAACATCCAAAGAGGAGCCTCCGAAAGCTCCATTAACTCAGCATCAGCCGCAGCAGACACAAGTGACAACCTCGTCTCTGAATGTCCAGTCGATTTCCCGATCTCTGGAGAGTTTAGCGAAGCAGCAGCAGCAGGTCCACAATCAGCATATCAAGAATCTCTCGTCGTCGATGCCGGGAAATCAGCAGGGAATCATGACTTCGAGTGCGAATTCGAGCATCAAACAGGTCTCAACGCCACCAGCGATCTCGGAGAGTAGTTTGAATTCTCAACAGGAGAGTGTTCTCTCGCAGTCGCCGGTTGTGACAACGACCGAGTCGGTGAATATGGCAACCAGTGTTTCGCAGACACAACAGCGAGTCTCAACTCCAATGACTGTTTCGAGGCATATGATGCAGCCAAAGCCAGTTGTTTCGACAATGGCTTTGAAGGCAGCTTTGGCCAGTTCGGAAGTTTCTAGTCTGGTCCAGAGTCAACAATCTGTGGTACCTCCAACGTCGCAACCAGTCGCGACTGAGGCTCAGCCAGTTGTTGCGCCGAAACCTCAAATTCCGATTCAGCAGCAGCAACAACAGCAGCAGCAGCAACAGCAGCAGCAACAATCTCCGATTGTTAGTACAATACAACCGTCAGTGCCTCAGACGACGACTCATTCTCAGAGTAGTCGTCTACAAGCTCAGATGCCGCAGAGTACAATTACATCACACA
>JAWWLR010000092.1:22818402-22836650 GCA_035041075.1 Acraspis erinacei | reverse complement strand
AAAATTAGTTTTATTTTATTAAAAATTAATTTTTTAACTGGCCGTAAAGTATTCCCTTTTTTTAGGAAAATTTATCTTTTTTTATGGAAATTTAATGGTCTTGTTTCAAAATTCTGCTGGGTTGAAAATTTAACTATTTTTCCTTGAAAATTTATTTTATTTATTTGAAAATTAATTTTTTTTACTGAAAATTTAACTATTCTAATTTAAGTTGAAAATTGTAACTAATATTTTGAAAACCCTATTTTTTGTTTAATTAAACTGTTTTTGATTAAAAGATTAAAAATTTTAATATTTTTTATGAAAATTCCTATGTTTAGATGAAAATATAATTATTGGATTAAAAATGCCTTAAAAAATCAAAATATCGGGTTAATATTTAATGTATTCCGTTAAAAATTATTCTTGTTTATAGAAAATCAGTTTTCTTAGTTAAAAATGTATCTTTTTGTTTCCAGTTTTTTGTTTTTTTTTTAAATTAGTTTTATTTTATTAAAAATTAATTTTTTTAACTGACATTAAAGTATTCCATTTTTTGAGGAACAGTTACCTTTTTTTAATGAAAATTTAATCGCCTTAGTTCAAAATTCATCTGTTTGGTTGAAAATTTAACTATTTTTACTTGAAAAGTTATTTTATTTGTTTGAAAATTAATTTTTTTACTGAAAATTTAACTATTCTAATTTAAGTTGAAAATTTTAACTGATATGTTGAAAATCCGTATTTTTGTTTTGTTTTATTAAACTGTTTTTGGTTAAAAAATAAAATATTTTTAATGAAAATATCAGCTATTACACTTTTTGTCGAGAATTAACTTTTCTTATCGAAGGTTCATCACTTTGGTTAAAAATTCAACTATTTTGTTTAAAATTCCTTTTTTCTTAGTTTGATCTTAATTGTTTGAAATGGAAATTCAAGTCTTACCGTTTTGGTTCAAAATTATAAAATAGTTTAAAAAAATAATTCGATATGACTATTGTTGATTTCCTGGGTGTGATATAGTTTTAAGACCACAAAGAAAAATGTAGAACGGTCAGGAAAAAATGGAAAATTGGCCAGGGAACTTGAGGGAATTTTGAAATAAAGATTTTGTAGTAACCCTCTGCAAGTAAAATTTGCAACCTCAAACGTATTTATTCTCTTTTTTAGATCTCAAAAAAATAAAAAGACGGCAGTACCAGCAAAAGCGGAGACAAAGTCAAGGCAAGGATGCAGCGATGGGTGGTGCGCAGAAGAAGCGTACGAAAAAGGAACCGCGCTTAGAGCAAGACTACGAGACATTCATGGAAAATGTAATGATCCAATTGCGCCAGCTGCCACCAATAACCGTGGCCGAGCCTCTCTTGAGCCGAAACTACGGTGTCTGTCCGATTTTTGGATCTGGCGACTTGTCAAAAATTAGTACTGTGAAAGACTACAACACGAGAACCGGTGACCTAATTGGTTCTTATGGGAACGCGAGGCTTTCAGGTATTTCTGATCATTACAACACTCAACCCTTCGGAGAACTTGAACCTTTGCCACCGGTTCCGCCAGTTTCTACCCAAAGGGACTTCTACGATCGAGAATTTCCTCCCCTCAAACTCGACGACAGTAAGTCTAGAGAAATTAAACAAGCAGTGTTGGGAAGTCACTCGTTACAAGTGACGACGTTACTCAGAATGGTAGTTCTCGTGTCGCCTTTTTATCGCAACTTGCATTATAACAGACTTTACACTCTTTTCCCTCTTCTCAAGAACTAAATAGTACCCTTTCTTTAGAAACACAAAATTTGGTTTATTTCCCGACATATTTTTTTTTGTTATGGATTTTACAGAAAATCTTATATTGTTTGAGAATGTTGCATGTGATTTATAATAGTTTCCTTTTTATAGCGAGAAAATGCCAGTAAATTCAATATGAATGACACCATTTTTTCCAATTCTTGAAAATTGGTAGATTATTTTTCATTGAGAAAATATGACTCCGTGAAATATGACACCGTGCTTTTTTTAACATTAAAAAAACATGAAAAATACGTATGTTTTCAAGATTTTTCCGGATGAACTTTTCATCAAGGTAGAGATAAATTGGACTATTTGAATTTGATTTGAATTTTTGATGAAACAAAAATTGGTTTATTTCCCGACATTTTTTCTGAATTTTACAGAAAATCTCACTTTCCGTGAAATATGACACCGTGCTTTTATCATTATTTTTTTAATTTACTAAACATAAAAAATACGTTTTTTAGTTTCCATATTATAGCGTGATTATGTCAGTAACTTCAATATGAATGGCACCATTTTTTCTATTTACTTACAATTCTTAAAAATTAGTATATTATTTTTCATTGAGAAAATATGACTCCGTGAAATATGACACCGTGCTATTAATACTTTTTTTTAATTTACAAAGCCCAAAAAATACGTATGTTTTTAAGATATTTTCGGATGAACTGTTCGTCAAGGTAGAAATAAATTCGACTATTTGAATTTGATTTGAATTTTCTATAAAAAAAATTGGTTTATTAGCCAGCATTTTTTCTTAATTTTACAGAAAATCTTATATGATTTAGAGAAGTTTCCTTATTATAGCGATAAAATGCCAGTCAATTCATTATGAATGATACCATTCTTTCCACTTACAATTCTTACAAATTGGTAGATTATTTTTTTCATTGGAAAAATATGACACCGTGCTTTTTTTAACATTTAAAAAACATGAAAAATACGTCTATTTTCAAGATATTTCCGGATGAACTGTTCTTCAAGGTAGAAATGAATTCGACTATTTAAATTTGATATGAATTATTTATAACAAAAAAAAATTGGTTTATTTCTCGACATTTTTTTCTGAATTTTACAGAAAATCTTATATTATTTGAGAACGTTGCATGTGATTTACAGAAGTTTTCTTATTTTAGCGATAAAATTCCAGTAAATTCATTATGAATGATACCATTTTTCCACTTAAAATTCTTGAAAATTGGTAGATTTTTTTCAATGAGAAAACATCACTTTCCGTGAAATATGACACCATGCTTTTATTGTTTTTTTTTTAATTTACTAAACATAAAAAATACGTATTTTTTTAAGTTTCCATATTATAGCGTGAAAATGTCAGTAAATTCAATATGAATTACACCATTTTTTTCTATTTACTTACAATTCTTAAAAATTGGTAGATTATTTTTCTCATTGAGACTTTACGTGAAATATGACACTGTGCTTCTAATATTTTTTTAACATTGAAAAAACATAAAAATACGTATGTTTTAAAGATATTTCCGGATGAACTTTCTATCAATGTAGAAAAATAATCTTCTATTTGAATTTGATCCTGATTTTCTATAAAAAAAAATGGTTTATTAGCCAACATTGTTTTCTGAATTTTACAGAAAATCATATATGAATTGAAAACATAAATTAAATATGAATTACACCATTTTTTCCACTTTAAATTCTTGAAAATTGGTAGATTTTTTTCGTTTTTTTAGCATGTACAAAACATAAAAAATACTTATATTTTCAAGATATTTCCGGATGAACTGTTCATCAAGATAGAAATAAATTCGTATATTTGAATTTAATTCGAATTTTCTATAAGTAGGGTGAATGCCCTACCTGGAAAACCTGGAATTTCCAGGGAACTTTTATGTACCTGGAAAAAGCTGGAAATGTCAGGGAATATAAAAATGAATAAGAATTATTCTTTATTTGTAAACGTAGCTTTATATGACTTTATTTAACTATTTTGTTGAAAATTCTTGTTTTTTGTTTGTTTGAAATTAGGTTTTTAACTGAAAACTTAACTATTCTAGTTTTGTTCGAAAATATATTGTTTTTAGTTGAAAATTCAATTACCTTAACTGAAAAATCTTTCTTAGTTGAAAATTCAACTCATGTTGAAAACTTGTTGTTTTTTTGTTTTTATTCAAATGTTTTTAATGGAAAATAAAAATTAGAAACTGATCACTTTGATTGAAAAATAAGCTATTTTATTTTTTAAACAAAATTTTTCTGCTGGATATTAATTTTTTTTACAGAAACTTTTTTTGGCTGGAAATTAAGTTTTGACTGAAAATGTAACTGTTCAATTTTGGGATGAAAATCTTCCTTTTTTAGTCGAAAATTCGTCTTTTTTGGTAAAAATTAATCTTCTTCTTTAAACATTCATCTTTTTGGTTAAAAATTCAACTATTTCTTTTTTTTTATTTGATACTTATTTATTTTTAATTAAATTATTTATTTATTTTTTATTGAAAATTCAACTATTCCACTTAAAGATTCATTGTTTTAGTCAAGAATTTGTCTTTTCCGCTAAAAATTTCACTATATGTTTGAAATTTTGTTTTTCTTAGTTGAAAGTTTAATTATTTTGCTGAAAATTCATGTATTTTGTTGAAAAATCGTATTTTTTGGTAGATAACTAATCTTCTGATTCGAAAATTCATTTTTTTTAAATAAAAAAATAATTAGTAGATAATTAAACCTTTCTGATAAATTACTGATAATTTAACCTTTCCATGTTTTTGCCTGAAAAATTAATAGTTTAATTTCAATTTTTTTTCACTATTACATTTTTCCTTGAGAATTCATCTTTTTTATTGTAAACTCCAATACTTGATTAAAATTTAAAATTTGTCTTAAAATTTAATTTTTTAGTTGAAGATTCATGATTTTATTTGAAAGGCCACCATACATTTGATTGAAAATGTAACTATTTTGTTTAAATTCGTTAAAAAAAATTTTTTTTACTGAATATTTAACGTGCGAATAAAATGAGTTATGAGCATTATTTCGATATTTTTTCTAATTAGAACATTTATTTAAATAATTCAGTATACCTTTTCAGAGACCAGTCGACACTCAATCGGTTTAAAAACGGAAACATTCTGAAGCTTGTCCGCTAAAACACTAAATTTAGTGTTCAAACCGATTGAATTCGATTTGCCGCCTTAAATTTATATTAATTATCTTAATTAATTAATTTTAAAAAACCTGTCTACATTTAACCTTTCTCGAGATATTGATGAATTTGAAAACGGAGCAATTGTTAAATAAACAATTATTTTGACTTGATACGTTTTATGTATGTAGTAGTGTCAACATAAAATACAAATTTACGAAGTATCATTCAGGTCTGTTATCTTGACCTAGAATTCGGAAAAAAATTTCATAGACTCGCTCATAACCCAGTAAGAAAATCCAACTATTTCTGGTTTAAAGTTAATTCTTTTCCACGGGAAAGTCGACTTTTATATGTGTGGTTCAGAAGTCATCTCTTTTGGTAATTTTTTTTTAACTAAACATTTAACTATTCCATTCTTGACTGATAATTGATTGTTTTTAGTTTGAAATTCCAACTAATTGGTTGAAAGTTAAACGGCTTTTGTTTAAAAATTCATTTGATTAGTTAAAGATTTATTTCTTTTGTTAAAAATTGATCTATTTTGTTAAAAATGTATGTTTGTTTTTTGTCGAAAACTAATTTTTTGAATTAAAAATTTAACTATCTTTTGTTAAAAATTGATAGTTTTTCGTTACAAACTCAACTATTTGTTTGAAAATAAACCCTTTGATTGCTAATTCATATTTTCAGGTTGGAAATTCAACTGTTTTGTAGACAATTCTTATTTTTCGCTTGAAAATTCAACTACTTGGTTGAAAGTTTAACTCCTTTGTTAAAAATTCTTTTTTTCCTCAAATTCATCATGTTAGTGGAAAATTCATAAAACTAAAAATTTATCTATTACATTCTCGACTAATAATTTACATTTTTAGTTCAAAATTCAACTATTTGCTTGGAAGTTGAACTAAATTTTCCAACATTTATTTTATTCGTTGTTTATTTAATTTTCGTGTTAATAATCTTTTTTTTTTGCTTGAATTATTTTTAACTCAAAATTTCACTATTCCATTTTTAATTGAATAATTATAGTTTTTAGTTGAAAATTCAACAATTTGGTTTAAATTAATGTATTTTGTTAGCAATTCGTCTTTTTTGTAGAAATTTAATTTTCTTGTTTGCAAATTTAGCTACTACTTTGACAGTTAAAATACTTTTTTTAATTCATGTTATTAGTTGAAGATTTATTTCTTTGGTTAAAAATTAATATATTTTGTTAACTTTTTTGTGGGGTTTGAAACTAATTTTTTAAAATCATTCTCTATTTGAAAATCAATCTTTTTGTTGCTAAGTCATATTTTCGGGTTGGAAATTTATCTTTAATTACATTTTTTTTTTTTTTTTTTTGATAATTCCTCTTCTTCTTTGGAAATTCAGCTACTTAGTTTTAAATTTTAGTCCTTTTTTAAAATTTGCTGTATGAGAATTCAATTTTTTATTTAATTTTTGCAACCTAAAATTTAAATCCAATTTTGCCTTGAAAATGTATCTTTATTATTTGAAAATTCAACTATTTGCTTAAAAAATCGACTATTTTGTTAAGAAAGTTGTCTTTTTTGGTCAAAAAATGTAATTGTTTTGTCTTTTTGGTTTGAAAAATCCTTCTTTTGGCTTGAGAATTTAACTATGTTTAAAAAAATTCGGCTTTTTCGTTTTGCTTAAAAACGTAGCCGCAATTGATTGAAATTAATTTTTTTTAAAAAGAAAATTCGTCTTTTTGGCTTCAAAATTCAACAATTTAGTTAAAAAAATTTCTTTCTGGACTGAGAAATGTTTCTTTTTAATTTGAAACTTTGTCTTTGTAGGTTGAAAATTGAACTATTTAGTTAAAAATTCGTCCCTTTTGCATGAAAATCTATCTTCTCAGATTTAAAAGTCAATTATTTTTTTTTTCTAAATTCGACTTTTTAGCTTGAAAGCTCAACTGTTCATCGAAAATTTATATATTTTGGGTAGAAAATCTGTTTTGATAAATTTTAGTTTCTTGTAGCTTTAATCGTAGTCCCTAACATCACACTTAGAAAGCTTTTTTACTTGAAACAACATTTTCCGTCTAACAATCCTTTTATTTTTGCTTCCAAATTCCAGGTTTCGGTTTATTAGAAAGTTAATTTTCAAGTACTAATTTTATTTTTGCAGCTAATCAGCGATATCGAAATCTTCATTGCAGATAGTCGATATTTTTTTTCTTCAAAATTTCCGCTTCAACTCAATTTTATATTGTATAGAGGTTCAAAAGATTTATATGTGGAATTTCAAAAATAATTTTAAATCAGAAAAAAAATGTGAATACAAATAACTCTAAATGTAACTGTTACCTTTGTTGAGTAACTTCCCCAACACTAAATTCAAGGTTGTTACAGAGTTTGTGAAATTTGAAATAACCATAGCTTTAAAACTAGTAACTAGAAAAGTTTAAAAACAATTTTATAGCACGAGAAATCAAGAGATTAACGTTGAAATTTACAACCTTTCAATTCAACCTTATCTTTCAGATGTTAAAAAATTGGTTTAAATTAACTTTGAAAGAGTACAATTAATTAAAGAAAAAAAACTTTAGTGGCGTCTACATTTTTCTGAATAATTAAATTAAAATAGCTGGGTAAATTCAACGGCAAAGTATTATGTAGAATAAAAAGTATCCTAGCATATTTTTACAAATTAAAAATAGAAGCTTATGATTTTTTTACAATAATTACTTATAGGCCAAAAATTAGTTTAAAATCAACAAAAAAAACAGATTCTGTAACAACCCTGGAAATTCGATGTAGTAGAATTGAATAGTAGTTTCTCTAGGATTTCGTAGGATTTTTGTATATACAATTTCCACCATCTTTGAATGCATACTTTATAGATTTATACTTTTGCACTTTTCGGCACCCCGCTCGTAATTAGACAAATCTTTGCTTCCTACTCTCGAACGCTTATTCTTGCTATCCTCCGTTTTAATACGTTTTCCCTTCTTTCTAAAAACCGTATTGTTTATGACAAATTAAATCTATGATTTAATAACGTCATTTTTGGACCTGATTCCACTTTTTTCTAAGAAATTTAATGTTTCATCGCAGATGATCGAAAAGACAGCATGTCGGCAACTCGCGACATCGACACTCCAGATACAATTGTCAGTTCGTCATCCCCGGAATGCGTGATACCATCAAGCATTCAAAGGTTTCCGGGTCTGAGATTAATTGACGATGAGTCTGATGAAGATTCGGAAGCCGCAAGTCGATTCTCACCACAGATAACGATACTCACCCCCATTCCGATTCGACCCGGAACGGGACCTTTCATCAAAAATATTGCTAATAACGACAAAGAGAATTTAGGAACTTCCAGGTATGAATCAAACAAGATTTTTATTTCTTTACAGGGTGTCCAGCGATCTTGAAAACCTTGAAAATCTGGAAATCTGTTTGATTTTTTTTCACGAGAACTTTGAATTTGAATTTTTGCTTTTCTTTTTTTCAAAAGATTACAAAATCATTCTAAAGATTTACAAATATTTCAAAGCTTGTATAATTTTCAATTTTTTCAAAGATTTCGAATATTTCACAAAGATTTTAAAACTTTCAAAAGAATTAAAGAATTTTTAATATATCTTAACAAGGGCACAGTACATCAGATGTCAAAGATTTCACATTTTTTTAAAGATTTTAAACGATTTCAAAAAGTTTTAGAAGATTTAAAAGACCTTCACAATTATTTAAAATATTTTAATAGTTTTAAATGAATGCAAAAGATTTGATCAATATTTCAAATAATTCATAAAAAGTTCAGAAGATTTCAAGAATTTGAAAAGATTTCAAAAAGGGTATTTTACACCAGATTTCAATTATTTGAAACAATTTCAAAAGATTTCAATTATTTCAAACGAACACATAAGATTTCACACAAATTTTAAAATATTTCACACAGATTTCAAATATTTTAATAATTTGTAATGAATACAATAGATTTCACAAAGATTTCCACAATTTTTAAAGATTTTCAATCTTTTACAATTGATTTCACAATGTTTTCAACGATTTGACAAAGATTTCAAAGATTTTACCAAAATTTAAATATGTTTTAGAAAATTTAAATGAATACAAAAGATTTCATAAATATTTCAAAGATGCCTGAAAAATTTCATAGAGATTTCAAATTCAAAGATTTAAAAAAAGGCACAGTATACCAGATTTCAAATACTTTTAAAAAAATTCAAAGATTTTAATAGATTTCAAATTTTTGTAGAAGATTTCACAATGCTTTCAAATATTTTACGAAAATTTCGAACATTTTACAAATATTTAAAAACATTTTACAAACATTTCAAGGATTTCAGAGATTTTACCAAAATTTGAAAACATTTTAAAGATTTTAAGGATTTCAAATGAATACAAAAGATTTCAAAGATTTCATAAAAATGTCATAAAGATTTCAAAAACGGCACAGTACTCCAGATCTAAAAGATTTCAGATTTTTTTTAAAGATTTTAAACGACTTCAGATTAATTGTTTAGAAGATCTCAAAAGATTTCAAAGGTTTATAAAGATTTAAAAATTTTTACAAAAATTTGCAACGATTTCAAATATTTTATTGATTTCAAATTACTTCAGAAATATTTCACAAATATTTCAGCCAGATTTGAAACATTTCAAAGATTTGAAATAATTCCATAATTTTTTGAATATTTCACAAGATTTCACAAAGTCTTCCAATATTTCAATGATTTCAAACGAATACAAAAGATTTCACAAATAATTCGAAGAATCCATAAGGATTTAAAAAGATTTCAAGAATTGAAAAGATTTCAAAAGGGGTACAGTACGCCAAAATACCAAACATTTCCAAGATTTTCAACGAGGTAACATTTTTTTGGATAAAATTTCGAAATATTTCACAAAAGTTTCAAATAATCCAGTGATTTCAGGTAAATACAAAAGTTGTATCAAAGATTTAGCAGGTATTTCAAAGAATTTATTAGGATTTTTAATTATTTCAAGATTATAACAAATTTCAAAAGATATCAAAGAAGTTTTCAAAAACAAAGATTAAAGAAAGATTTCAAAAAGCTTTCCAAAAATTTCACAAAGATTTCAAAGATTTTACAAATTTTTTTAAATATTTTAAAAAATTTTACGGAAATTTCAGAATTTCGGAAAGATTTAATGAATTAATAGAAACCAATTAGAAAAGCCAACTATTTTTGGTTAAAAAGTCATTCTTTTTGGTTGAAAAATACTATTATATTTATGTTTCAGTTTTTATCTATTATGTTTAAAAATTCTACTATTGAAAAGAAAAAATTTAACTACTTTTTTTAAAGTTCAACTGATTTGTTAAATATTCATTTCATTTCTTTAAGATTTGTCTTTTCTTAACTAAGAATTTAAATATTCATTTTCTGGTTGAAAATTTTTCCTGTTTTAGTAGAAAATTTAACTTCTTTTTTAAAAGTTGAGTTAATATATATAAAACATTAATTTTAGTCCTTGCAGATTTAATTATTTTAACTGAAAATTTAACTAATCATTGTAATGTTGAAAATGCCTGTATTTTGTTGTAAATTCGTATTTTTTGTAGAAAATTAATCTTCCTGGTTGAAAATTCCAATTGTTTGGTTAAGAGTTTAACTATTTTGTTAAAAAGTAATATTTTTTGGGTCAAAAATTCAACTTCTCAGTTGAAAGTTGAACTACTTTGTCAAAGATTCATCTCTCTGGTTGAAAATTAACTTTTTTTAGTTGAAAATTAAATTTCTAGCTATAAATTTAACTGTTCCGTTTTATTCAATTTTTTTTTGAAAATAGACAGTTTTGAGTTTAAAATTCAATTATCTTTTGTTAAAATGTAATTATTATTAATTTTTAAGTATACTATTATATTTTTGGTTCAGAATTTATCTCTTTAGGTTAAAAATTCTACTTTTCAAATGAAAGTTTAATTATTTTGTTGAAATTACATTGTAAATGTCAATTTAAAATGCTTTTAAATTTAATATAATACAGTACCTACATTAATTTTATTTAAAAGAATTTATGCTCCTATTTTCGTGAAGAAATTCATCTTTTTGGATTAAAAATTCAACTTTTTGGTTACAAAAATCATCCTTTTTGGCTGAATAATGGTCTATTAGGTGGAAAATTAACTTTTCGTAAAAATTATTATTTTTAGGATGAAAATTCATGTTTGATTATTTGAAAATAACCATTTAGTTTATAAGGTAATTGTTTTTGGTTACAGTTTATATTTTTGTTTAGAAATTCAACCATCTGATTGAAAATTCAACTATTTGGTTAAAAATTCAACTATGTTGTTGGAAATTGGTCTCTGTTCCTTTAAAGTTCAATTTATGGTTGTAAATGCAACTGTTTTGTTGAAAATATATTTTTTGGTTGAAAATTTATCTCTTTCGGTAGAAAATTGTCTTTTTTTTTTACTTCAATTTCAACTATTTTTATTAAATGCATTATATTTGGACTTGAAATCCTTAGAATTTTATATTGAATTTAATGTAGTATCTACATTAATTTAATTAAAATAATTTATCCCTCTATTGTTCCTCTATTTTTTCGAAAAATCATCCTCTTTCACCGGGTTTTAGAGAATTTTGGACTGTGCAGTCTCAAATGATTGATACTAGGATTTATTTTGCTTATTTATAATTGCTTTTTTTTCTAGACTTGGAAAATCACCTCCAGTTCCTTCGAAAGATAATGAAAATATCAACGTGACAGTTACATTAAATAGTCAGACAACGGATGATATTTTGGGAGTACTTAAAGATTTGGCAAATGTTTTAAACTGCCCGCCTCCCGTCGAGTACCAGATCACGGAAAGAACTGCAACACCACCTAGTCAAAAATTGGGACTTTATAGGACTAAAGGAAAAGATGGAAAAGAAGGAGGTATGATTTGGGTATTATTTTTTTTAGAAAATTTTTACCAGGGTGGCCGCAAAATTTAATTTTCAAAATTCCCTAACTTTTCCCTGACATTTTTAATATATAATCTCCTATAAATGCAATAAAACAATTTAAAATTTTAATTTTTGTAGAGAATTTTCGTTTTTGGCTTTAGGGCCAGGTGAATCGAAAACAATTAAATTACTTCAAACTTTTCGGTATGCATCTGTAAATTTAATTAAATCTGTAAAAATTACGTAATTTCTTGCAGGCACGTAATTTTGCTATTGAAAGTTTTATTCCTTTGTTAATATCGTTTTTATAAAATTATATGTAATTTTTATATTTTAATTTCGTTTTATTTTTTTATTGTATTTTTTTATTCTTATATTAAATTGTACTTTAAATTGAAACTAAATTCAATTGAATTTTAAGCAATTCAAAAGTATGAAAGAAATAATTTGATTCAATAAGTTTTAAACGAGTTTAGAAACATTGCCGGGAATTCAAAAGAATTTGATGTTATACCTAAGAATTCAAGTATTTAAAAAGATTCCAAGGAATTTTGAAGAGATTTGAATAATTCAATGGAATATTAAAGGATTTGAAAGATTGTAGGGTACTTTTTTAAAATCCGAGGAACTTTTAATAGCGTTAAAAAGTTTCAAGGAATTTCAAAATATTACAAAGAGTGGTAAAAACTATTTAGGTATTATCAGGCATTTTCAAAGGATTGAAAAATTTCAAGAAATTTCCAAAGATTAAAATTTTTGAAAAGATTTTAGGAAATTTTAAAAGATCCCAAGGAGTTTTCAATTTAATTAATAACTTGAAGATATTTCATTTTTTTTTTAACATTTAAGGATATTTTTAACATTCCCAAAGAATTTCCAAGAGCTTTAAGAAATTTCAAGAGATTTAAAAAGATTTTACAGGATTTGAAATATTTTCAGGATATTTTTTATAGACTTAAATAATTCGAAGCGATTACAAAGAATCTGAAAGACTCTAGGTTATTTCTAGAAATTCAAAAGTAATTTTCAAGAGCTTTCAAAAATTTAAAGGGATTCCAAAAGATTTTAAACATATTGTGGTATTTAAAACGATTCCAAGGCGTTTTCAAGAGCTTTAAAAAGCTTAAATAAATCTTTAAAAAGCTTTAAAAAGCTGTCTGTTTTAAAAGAATTCTTTTAACTTTTTTTGCAAATCTCTTGAATTTTGATTACCTTCAAATTATTGAAATATGTTAAAAATATGTCAATTATAATTTTAAAATACCATAAAATATGCCAAATCTTTTGAAATCCCTTGAAACTTCAGAATCATGAAAATTGCATGGAATTTTCAAAAATATCATGAATTCTTTCAAATCCTTGGAAAGATTTTTAAATCCTCTACAATCTTTTGAAATACCTTGAAACTTTTTAGAGCTCTTTAAAATTTCTTTAAATTTTAGAAACAACTCTGAAATATTTTGAAATCCCGTGAAAATTTTAAATATCTTGAAAATTCCATTGAATTAAAAAAATATATGTACTGAAATCTTTAAAATCCTTTTCCTTATAATCTTTTAAAATATCCTGAAATATTTTAAATCCTTTAAAATCTTTTGAAATCCCGTGAAACTTTTAAAGATCTTGAAACTCCATGGAATTAAAAAAAAATATCCTGAGATCTTTAACATCCTTTGAAATTTTTTGAAATCCTCTGCAATCTTTTGAAGTAACTTGGAACTTTATAAAGCTCTTTAAAATTACTTGGTATTTAATATATTACTTGATACATAATTAATTAATATTAATTATTTAATTCGAATATATTAAATAATATATTATAATATTAATATATTGATATATAACTACTGTGCAATTTTTATAATCCTTTGGAATACATTGAAATTATTGAAATATATTAAAAATATGTACCTTAGAGTCTTTTAAAATACCCTCAAATATTTCAAATCCTTTGAAATCTTTTGAAATCTCTTGGAACTTTTTAAACATCTTTAAAATTCCTTTGAAATTTAGAAACGACTCTGAAATCTTCAAAATCTTTTGGAGTATCTTCAAATTATTGAAATATATTAAAAATATGTTCCTTATAATCTTTTAAAATATCCTTAAATATTTCAAATTATTGAAATATATTTAAAATATGTTCCTTATAATCTTTTAAAATATCCTTAAATATTTCAAATCTTTTGAAATCCCGTAAAACTTTTAAAGATCTTGAAAATTCCATGGAATTAAACAAAAAAATATCCTGAAATCTTTGAAATCCTTTGCATTTTTTTAAATAATCTGCAATCTTTTGAAGTAACTTGGAACTTTTTAAACATCTTTAAAATTCCTTTGAAATTTAGAATCTACTCTGAAATCTTTAAAATCTTTTGGAATATCTTTAAATTATTGAAATATATTAAAAATATGTTCCTTCGAATCTTTTAAAATACCCTTAAATATTTCAAATCCTCAGAAGTCTTTTGTAATCCCTTAAAACTTTTTAATGTACTTGAAAATTCCATAGAATTTTTAAAAATTCCTTGGAATCTTTTAAAATACCCTAAAATATTTCAAAAGAATTCAGGAAAATTCAGAGATAGACTTGAATTTAGTATTGGCTAACCCATGGGTTAATTTATTGAAAGGAAAGTAATATTTTTAATTTAAAATTTGAAATGTTAAAAAACCAAAATTTTTGCTTTTTTTACAGCACCGGTCGACATTCAAAGCATCTTGAACGGCGATGCAAAGTTCTGTAGGCACTGCGACGTCGTCATATTGAATAGTTTAATAAGAAAACAGGTGTCGGATTTACCATTTTTAAGCAAAGAGGAAACAGAGCCCGGAGATGAACTCTGCTTTTGTTCAGCGAATTGTTACATGCAGTTTGCACTTATGCACAGATCGCCCACCATCACTCAAGACAAGGTTTGTCTCGTAATTCAAAATTTCGAGCATAAAGTTGATTTAAAAATAAATTACTCGATTGATTGATTGATTAATTACAATTAATTACAATTGTATTCCTCGTAGGGCGCAACACTCGTCGACCATCTGACGATTCGTCACAAAACGGGTAACAAATTCCTGGACGAGAATCTGCAGATTCTTCAAGACGAGAAATTCTTTGAGAAGCAGATTGTAGCTCGCGTCGAAAATTCGCATCAGAATCGACTTGGCGAAGCAGGTGTAACGGCACATTCTCTGAGGAATAATCTGGATTTGCAGGATGGTATCTTGGGTAGAAAGAGGCCACTTTCGGCCGTGGAGGAGCCCTCGATAGACCCGAATGAACCTCAACCTCCGGTCAAAGTTTGGAAAGGTCTTCGCTACAAAACGTGGAGTTCGGGTGCGATGCAACCCGCGGTTAAATACAAGAAACAGAATGAACGTGAAGTCACAGAGGTTTGTTACAAATTCCAGCTTTTAAGGAAATTTTCACCCTTTTTTTCTGTTTTCAAAAAAACTTCCCTGCTTTTTTTGTGCTGATTTTTCACATAAATGTGAACTGAATTTATAGAACGCATATTAGAAAATGGAATTATTTTCCGTTTAAAGTTGAAAGATCTATTATATTTTTTGATTCATAATTTAGTTCTTTTAGTTACAAATTCTAATATTTTCTTGAAAATTCAACTATTTTGATTAGAAATTTGTTTCTTTTCGGAAATTCAATTTTTTTAGGATTCATATTTTTGGATAGGAAATTTGTCTCCTTTCTGATTGAAAATTTGATCTTTTGGCAAAAAAGTAATCCTTGTTTCGTTCAGAGTTCTATTTTTCGTTCTTACTTTAATTTTTTTGGTTCAAATTATAATTATTTTGTGGAAAAGTCAATTCTTTGGATAGAAAATTCCTGCTTTTGTATCGAAAATTCATCTTTGGTAGAAAATTGATAGAACGGAATAAGAAAATGTAACTTTTTTGTTGTTTGTTTAAGGATTCTTTTTGGTTGAAGAGTCTGCTATTATATTTTTGGTTCGGAATTCGGAATTCTTGAAAAATTCACCTGTTCTGAATATAAAATTCGTTTTTTTTTCATTAAAAATTCATCTTTTTGGATTGAAAATTCAATTGTATACTAAAAAAATGCGTCTTTTGGATTTGAAAATTCAACTATTGGGGTTTTGGATAAATTTAATCTTTTCTTGTTTCAAAATTCGAAAATTTGTTGAAAAAGTTTGAAAATTACACTATGCGGGTTAAAATTTCATTCCTTTTGTTGAACATTTTATTATTTTGTTGTCATATTTTTAAATTAAAAATTCATTTATTTCGGTTAAAAATAAACTTTATTATTTAGCTTCAAAACTCAAGTCTTTTATGAAAAAATCACCTCTTTTGTTTGAAAATTCATATTTTTGGCAGAAAATTAATCTTTTTTGGTCAAAAATGAACTTTTTCGTTGAAAATTCAACTCTCTTTTGAAAAAGTCGTCTTCTTGGTTGGTTTAAAGTTGAATTTCTTTGTTTAATTTTTTTTTCATGTTTAACATTTATTCCTGTACTTGAAAATTCTACTTTTTGTTCAAAATTTCACTATTTTGTCGAAAATAAATTTTTTGAACGGTAAATTATACTATTTGGTTAAAATACATATTTTTGGTAAAACCAATTGATCTTTTTTGGATTGAAAATTAATTGTCTTGTTGGAAATTAAACTATCGTCTGAAAAAATCGCCTTTTTCGATTGAAAATTAGACTGTTGTTAAAAATTTGTCGCTTTAGCTTGAAAGTTAAAATATTTGGTTGAAAATTCATCTTTTTTGGTTAAAAATGACTTTTTTCTTGAAAATTCGTCTTTTCTGGTTTCAAAGTCAACAGTTTTTCAATAAATTCCACTTTTTAGATAGAAAACTAAACTCTTTTGTTAAAAATTCACCTTATTTGGTTGAAAATTCAACTATTTAGTTAAAATTCGTCGCTTTTGGTTGAATTTAACTGTTTTTACTTTTGCATTAAAATCTTTTTTGTTGAAAATTCAACTATTTGTTTCAAAGTTGAACTACTTTGTTAAAAATCCATTTTTTTGTTATTGAAAATTCATCTTTTTTGATGAATTTAACTGTTTTTTATTTAAAATAAAAATATTATTTGATTGAAGAGTCGACCGTTATAACAAATCTTTTTTGGATTAAAAATTTATCTTTTTTAGATTGAAAGTTCATTATTTCTGGGTTGAAAATTAATTTCAGTGTTGAAAATGTAACCTTCTTCTAAAAAACTTAGTATTTTTGGCTGACAATTTAACTATTTGGTTTTTGGCTGAAGTTTAATATTTTTATTTAAAAATTCGACTATTTGGTTGTAAAGGCAACTTTTTGGTCAAAATTTTAAATTATTTTCATGAAAATTCATCTTTCTTGGCTGAAAATGAACTATTTTTTTAAATTCATTTTTTGTGTGGAAAATTAATTAATATTATATTAATAAAATTTTTTTTTAATAATAATTTCTTTTATTCATTACAAATTTATTTTTTATAATTTATAGATTATTCATTTTATTCTCCCTTTTAGTCAAAAATTCTGCTTTTTTGCTTAAAAATTCGACTCCTTGGTTCGAAATTAAAATATTTATGTAAGAATTCTACTGTTTTGATGAAAATTCGTCTTTCTTGGTTGAAAATTGCCTTTTTGTTGAAATTGGATATTTTTTAGTTTTAAAGTGCGCATTTTTCTAAAACTTTCGACGTTTTAGTTTTAAAATACAAACTTTGCGGTTGAAAAATAATATCTCTTTATTGAAAATTCCACTTTTTTTTTGTTAAAAACGAAATAGTTTTTAATTTGAAATCTTAGAAATTTAAAGCGTTTCATATCGAATTTAATATGATACCTGCATTAATTTTCATGAAAAATCGCACCTTATTTCTCCTGTTCATCTTTCTTGGTTGAAAATGAACTTTTTTCATGAAATTGGATCTTTTTTAGTTTTAAATTCAACATTTTTCTAAAATATTATACGTTTGAGCTTCAGAGTTCAACTTTTTTGTTAAAAATGCAAGTATTTAGTTACAATTTGTCATTTGAGTCGAATTCAGCGGTTTTAAATTGATACATTTTTTGGTTGAAACATCAGCTATTATATTTCTCGTTGAGATTTTCTCTTTTTGGGTTGAAAATTAAACTACTTGGTTCAAAGTGGAACTACTTGGTTAAAAACTCATTTTTTGTGTGGAAAATTGATTAATATTATATTATAAAAAATTTAAAAAAAATTTTTTATTATTAATGCAGCAATATCGACTACGGAGAATCTATTTTTATTATTTTTAGTGTATAATAATATTTTATTTTATTCATTACAAATTTATTTTTTATTATTTACAAATTATTATTCATTTTATTCCCCCTTTTAGTCAAAAATTCGACTCCTTGGTTGGAAATCAAAATATTTATGTAAGAATTCTACTGTTTTGATGAAAATTCGTCTTTCTTGGTTGAAAATTGCCTTTTTGTTGAAAT
>JAWWLR010000092.1:22794179-22804440 GCA_035041075.1 Acraspis erinacei | reverse complement strand
CTCCAAAGGGGGACATTCGTGAGCGTAAACGTTTCACGATGGGGGACATAGGTGGAAGTTTACTGTATATATATATAATTGTTCTTCTTGTTTGAAAATGAATCGTCCTGTTTGAAAAATTCATTTCTTTTTTGCTGAAAAATTCAAGTATTGCAATTAAACATTCATAATTTTAGTTGAAAATTATTCATTTTGGTTGAAAATAAAACTACTTGGTTAAAAGTCAAATTAAATTTGTTTTAAAAATAAATCTGTTTTTTTTGTATGGAAAAAAAATTATTTTTGAACTGAAAATTGAATTATTCCATTTTTGGTTGAAAGCTGCTCTTTTTTAGTTACAAATGCAACTATTAGTTTGAAAATTAATCTTTTTCAGTTGAAAATTGAAATGCTTGATTGAGGCTTAATGTATTTTTTTTTAAATCGTCTTTTTGGTAGAAAATGAATCTTTTTAGTTAAAAGTCAATTATTTGGTTAAAAATGCATCTATCTTTTAAATATGTTTTTATAGTATTGTTTAATTATTTAATTAATCAGTCGTGCTAAAATATTTATGAAAATCTTGTACTATTAATTGGATTCTTAGAAACAAAACAAAAAATTATAATAAACTCGCCAAAAATTATTCCAGAAGAAAACCTAATTTTCAATTGTTTATTATTTTGCTGGAATTAATGACACGATTACTGAATGTGAGAAGCAATTTTTCTTTATGCTTTATGCTAATAAATGAAAATTGTTTAAATAATGGCCAAATATCGTCATAAAATATATTACCTTCAACATTCGTTAATTTTGTAATCAATTCCGGGAAATAATAAGATTTTATGAATAAAAAGAAAAAATTGTTTGAATAAATGAAACTTATTGAAATAATTACCAATTTTTTTAAAGAAGAAACATTATTTATTCGTTATATTTATCAAATGTATCAGTAATCCTGCAAAATAATAATAGTTTAAACAACTGAAACTTTCTTAGAAAATACTTGGAAACTGGTCGTTCATTGAATAAAAATAATTAATGTGTAGAATATATTTTATTTACTGTTTTAAATATGTTTTTGGATTTTTGATAAAAAAAAAACATTCATAGTTGATTCACTGTTAATATAAATTAATTGATGATTTTTTAAATTAAACTGTACTTTAGGATTATAAAAGGATAACAATTTTATTTTACAATACGATTCGGAATCAGTTTATAATTTTAGAATTTCCAAATTTTAACGTTATAAATTAAACTGTTTAAATTGGAAAGTCCTTTTAGTTAAAAAAATGTAAACGTCCGATTGAAACCTTACGAAATATTCATAATTAAAGTCTTTTATTATTTAAAAATAGACTTTAAAAGTTACAATTTCAATTGTACTTTAAACAAAAACATTTAATTTGCAATTATTCTTAGAAAAAAATCGACTAATTTCAAGAGATATTTAGAAGTTTTCGAAAAATTCTAAATGATTTCAAATAATAATTTAAATCAATAAAATCCGACTATTCGTATCAAAATTGCGGTGCAAATAGTCCACGGCCTTATTTAAAGCCAATTATAGATTTTTGCAGATTACTAACAAAAAATTTAGAGGCTCTTAAGAATTTTTTTTTTTAATTCATTTTAAGAGAATATTTCGAAAGATTTAGAAAGATTTACAAAATTGTAAAAATAAATATGGAAGATTGTTTTATTTGGCAGTATTTGAAAAGAAATTATTAGGAAAATTTTGAGGAAAAATTGGAAATTATATAAAAATAATTTAACTTTTAATTTAAGAAGTGATTAGATTAAGATTTGTTGAATCTTCGGTGCTACAGAGAAGTTTTAAACCTACCTCCGCCTTACTTTAAGAAGTATTCTAGCTTAAAATTGTTTGAAATGATGTAAGTTTGTAAATTTTTACATCCATCGATTGATTCTTCGATTTAGAGCATTTATTTGGCAGTTTAACTGCATTTAAATAATTGATCACGTGATACATTTTTTAATCAACAAAATTTAAAAGTTCAGTTTTAAAAGTTTCGAATTCAATAGCTCCAATTTGAGAGCTTTAATTTGCAGTTCAGTTCTTATTACTTCATCAAAAAAAGATGTTTGTTTAAATTACATTGACCGTGAAAATTATTTGCAAACCGGGAAATGACCGGGATTTTTTTTCTTTCGATTAAAAACAATCACCCTGGAGAGATTGGCACTAAAAATCTTGTTTCTTTTTTCGTTGCAGTTATCATACGATTACAAGTTTGACATTGAAGATGATCAACATAAGATACCATGCGCATGTGGTGCCGCAACCTGCCGCAAGTGGATGAACTAAAATTGTTACTGTTACTACGTTATTGGGTAGGTTTTTACATGAAGGATTGAAAAAAATAAATGATCTATATATATATATATATTATATATATATATAGATATAAATATAAATATATGACAGACGTGCCATTGCAGTGCGACTAATCGATAAATAGTAAAGTTGGTGCTATGCCATCACGACATTCCTCCAAAGTTGTACAATTTTTAGTTTTACTTAATCACAAATCAGGATGATCTATTACTTGTATAATACGTTGTTTCATCAAGCTTGAATGAATTTGGGGTGGATCACGACGAGCCCTGCCGCGCCGGAAACAACAGTCGTGTAAATGTATGTATACAAAATGAATTTATATCTTTGTATGTTGAGAAAGTCGAGGATTTTTCGACGAATGTAATATAAAATTAAGTATTATTTGGATATTTTCTGCACTATCTCTGTAAATAAATAGAATACTTTATTTCGAATCACGGAAATGTAAAGTAATGAATTATTAAATATTATACACGTTTATGAATATGTGATTAAATCTGTATAAAAAAACAAACAACAATACTTACCGTTTTATCATCCACCTATCTAGGGAAAAAAAATTGGTGGATCGAAAACCTCGCACTCATTCTTTGTTGAATACCTGATTATTGCGCACTGCGTTAATAGGACTTTACGAGGCTGTTTTCAGTTTATTCTTTTGAATTTTCTGGAATTTTTTTAATATCAATTTGAAAATGAGGATTTTTAATTCTAAAAATTTATTTATTAAAGAGAAGAATTAAAGTGTATATGGTTCTTTAATAATAAAGGCAATAATTCGGTTATGAATTCATTTCTGAATTTTTCACTACTTGATGTTTCTAAAAATTATTTATTAAGGGGGAAATTATCATTGGTAATTTTTTACACTTATAAAGAGATGAGAAAAATGAAATTATGTACAAAAACTGACAACTAAATTACTGGTACCGGGGATAAAATTTCTGGGGAAATTTAAAGTAATAATTTTTAGCTTCGAAGGTTTCAAAATATGTCGAAAAAGAATCTAGAAGATTTTAAGCATTTTTTTGTGTGCAGAATTTAAAAAATTTTTAAGAAAACTTTAAAGATTCAAAAATAATTTTAAGCTTGAAAAGATTTCAACAGATCTGAAATTAAAAAATAAGGGGCCTTTTCATGCGGACAACCACATATGTCGAAAAAGAATCTGGAAGATTTAAAAATAATTTTTTTCAATTTTTTGAGGATTTAAAAAAATGTCGGAAGACTGAATTAATTCTAAAGATACTTCTAAGTTCTATGAGTTTTGAAAAGGTTAGAAAATAATTTAAAATTTTTGAAAAATTGTACACACAAAATTTGAAGACTTCGAACAAAATTTGGAAAAAAATAACGTTTTGAAACAAATATGGCAATTTTGCGAGATGACAAAATTTTAGAAAAAAAAACTATTTAGACATTTTGAAACGATTCAAAAATAATTAAAAAATTTTATTTTAAAAAAATTATTTTTAAGAGTAAATTAAAAAAGTTTTCCAAAAATTTCAAAGGATTTATTAAAATTTCGGAACAGAATGGAGATTTTAAAGAAACGTTTTTTCAATCTTGCAAGAAAACAAAAATTTAAGAACAAAAAACACACTTTTAGAAAAAATGCGAGTAAATTGAAGAGAAATTTAGACATTCTTTAAAAATACAAAAATAATTAACTTCAAAAGATTTTAAAAAAATTGTAAATCAAATTTAGATTTCTGAAGACTTAAAAAAAATTGGAAATTTTTTTTAACGAATTTTTAAAGGTTTCAAAAGAATAAAAAAATTCTCCTAAGATTCAAAGGAAAACCTCCAATGAATTTTTATTTTGAAAAATTAATAGTTAAGGGAAATTCTAAAAAATTCCAAGACTTCTAAAAATGTCGATTACAGCAACTTTTTATTTTACCTTATTAACATTTGTTTTAGATAAATTTTATTCAAGTTTGCCAAAAATTGTAAACAAAAAATTCGAAGGTTTAGAAACAAAGTTGAGAAAAAAAGAATGTAAAAGATTTTAAAGAAAAATATTACAATTTTGCAAGATTATAAAATTTTAGAAAAAATAGTAAGTTAAGAGATATTTAGAAATTTTTAAACGATTCAAAAATAATTTAAAAATTGTTTTTACAAAAATGATTTTTAAGAGTAAATTAACAAATTTTTCCAAAAATTTCAAAGGATTTATTAAAATTTCGGAAAAGCATGTAGATTCTAAAGAAAAGTTTTTTCAATTTTGCAAGAAAACAAAAATTGAAGAAAAAAAACACAATTTTAGAAAAAAATGCGAGTAAGTTTAAGAGAAATTTAGAGGCTCTTTGATGATACAAAAATAATTTTAAACTTGAAAAGAATTTTAAAAATTGAAAATAAAATTTAGATTACTAAGATTCGAGGGAAAACTTCCAATGATTTTTTATTTAAAAAAATTAATATGTAGGGGAAGTTCGAAAAAATTCCACGACTTTTAAAAATGTCGATTAGGGTACGTTTTGAATTTTACATTATTTAAATTTTGGTAGATCAACTGCATATTCTGCAAGATATTTTTAAATTTCTAAAGTTTTGAAAAAATTATAAAATTAATTTAAAATTTAAATAGTTTTCAAAAAATTATAAACAAAAAATTCGTAAGTTTAGAAACAAAATTTAGAAAAAAAAGAATGTTAAAGATTTTAAAGAAAAGTATGGCAATTTTGCAAGATTACAAAATTTAAAAAATACTAGTAAGTTAAAAGATATTTAGAAATTTTTAAACGATTAAAAATAACTTTAAACATGTCTTGTAAAAAAAAAATTTCTGAGTAAATTAAAAAAAATTCCAAACATTTTAAATGACTTCTTGCAATTAAGAAAAAGAATGAAGATTTAAAATCAAAATTTTCTAATATTATTACATAGTTTAAACTTCAAGAGATAAAAATTTTTTTTGTTGACCAACTTTAGATGTTTAAAGATTTAAAAAAAAATCAATTTAGAAGTTTTTTTAAAAGAATTTTGAAAGGTTTTAAGAGGATAAAATAATTCTTATAAGATTCAAGGAAAAACTTCCAATGGCTTTTTATTTCGAAAAAAATGAATATTTAAGGGATATTCGAAAAAATTTCAAAAGAATTCTAAAAATGTCGATTCGGACGATTTTTTTATTTTCATGGTTACAATTTTTTTAGATAAACTTTACATATTGTGACAGATATTTCGATTTTTTGACGAGATAGGAAATAAATTAAATCTTGATATTTTTCAAAAATACTTCTAACTAAATGCATATTTTTTTTAATTTTGAAAGGTTTCATGATAATAAAAAAAAATTCTTAAAATTCCTGGGAAAATCTACAATAACTTTTTATTTTGAAAAATAAATATATTTAAAAATATTTCTAAAGGTTTTGAAATGAATATTTGATTTTAACTAAAAGTATTTTCGGACTTAAATAATTCTTTTCAGAATCTCTTGGTAAAAATTCTTTTTTGAAAATATTTTTTACTTAAAAATGCAACTGTTTATAAAAAATTAATCTGTTTTGATTATTTGAATTATTTTTTTTAAATTTAAAATAAAAATCTTTATTGGATTGAAATATCTATTACATTCTTCGTTGAAAATTGACATTTTCGGGTTAGAAAATAAAACCTTTCTGTAGCAAATTCGTTTGTTTTTAAAAACATTTGACCTTTTTTGGTTAAAAATAAAACTCGTAAAAATTAATGTTTTTTTTATTGATGATCTTGTTGATTTTTTTTACAAATTCTACTATTTGTAGCTATATTACATTCTTCCTTAAGAATTAATCTTTTTTCTTAAATTTCCATTTTAAAAAAAAATCTGAGCAAATACATACAAAGGCTCTTCAATATTTAATTTGTACAATAGAAAATGATGCAATTATGAATACTGTTTTTTCGTAGTTCAATTTTTAAGATATAAATTGAAATTTATAATTATTCAAAACAAATTAGGTTGAAAAATAAGTATATATTCGATATTGTTTTTGTAATATAAATTATTTTTCACGTAAATCGAAATTGATAATGCTAGTTACTTAAAAAGTAAATATATATATAAAACTTCAAACTTTGCACCTTCATAAATGTTTATTTTTCCATATCTAAATGCATAATTTTTTTAATTTATTCGATTATACATAATTGAGCTGCTTTATTGATAAAAAAAACTAATGAAAACTACTCTCGGACAATAAATTTCATCACTAAATTCAATATTTAAAATATTCTTCTGGCAAATCTTAGTATAGATTTGGTAAAATCTGAATTTAAGTTTCTCATCTAATTAAATAATTAATTAATTAATTAATAATGCCCTTAGTGGGAAGCCAACATCAAGTTTAAGCTCTAAATAAAAAAATGTACCTCGTACGAATCTTATAAAAATTTTATTTAAAAAAAAATATTTTAATCTTACTAACTATTTTACATAATAATTAGGTTTATCATTTAGACCGATTTCAGCATATGCAGTTCTTTGGCATAAATATATACTATACTTAAAGAAGATCAGTGGACTCAGAAAATAAATAATCTCCACGAAATCTACCTTTTGAACTAATTTTCAGATCCTGTTTGACTCTGACGAAGAAAAAAAAGGAAGTAAGCCACTGCTTTTTAAAACTGTGATCTAGTTTTATTTTTTTCTCATTTTTAGAAATAAATACAAGAAGTTTTAGAAAATTTAACTACTGGTTTTTAAATATTTTCTAAAATAATTGCGTAACTATTTTAGGTGTTGGCGATTTTTCTCTAAAATTTCTAAAATCTGGGCGATTCTCTATATTGAGGTCACATTCGATAGGTGTTTTTTTTTATCCAAACTATTTATTGGTGCTAGAATAGGCAATATTGAAAGTATTTGAACTTTAAATCTTTCTTTCATATTTTTAGAACCAGTTTTTGGAAAAAAATCGGTCATTTTTCAGAATTTTGGGGTCACTGAATCCGAATTTGGGAATAGAATGTCCAAATTCAAGTTGGCTAATCCAATATGGAGAATAACAAATTTGAAAACAGTCTCAATTTTATGAACATTTTTAAGATAAATAAAAATTATCAAAAGTATAAAAAAAATTGTAATTGAGAAAGTTCAAACTTGCATGTATTTTAATTATTAATTCAATTTAATTATTATTTAATTAATTAAATTTAGTTCAAAGTTAATTATGGTTTACTTTAATTTTTATTTTAAACGCTTTTTTGGCATAGTTCAATTTCGAAGAATTATCATTCAAAATTCTTCAATTTTGAATATTTTCAATTGAAAAAGATTTAATTTTGAAGATTTAAAATTGAAAAATATTCAACTTTGAATTTAATTAACAATGGAAAATTCTTCAATTCTAAATATTTCTAATTGCTGACTCCATATTTAATTTGTATTTGATCAAACAATGCAATTTTTTTGGCTTTTTTTAAATTGAAAAATATTAAATTACAAAAATGTATCAATAAATATTCCTAAATTTTTCCATGAATTTTCTTCTTTGGAATTGAAGAAAATTCAACTGTAAATCATAAAAATTACAGATTTTTATTGTAAATTTTTCAAATTAAAAACTCAATTTTAAAGATTTACAATTCGTGGTTCTACAATTTTGAAGAGATAAAATTGAAAATTATTTAATTTTCACAATTTACATTTTAAAATTATGGAATTTTTAATGTTTTGCTTTTTAATAGTTAATTTTGAAGATTTACAACTGCAAATCATGTTTACATTTGCAAATTAAAATTTTTCAATTTTTAATATTTGCAATTGAAATTTCACTAACTTGGAATGTTAGCAGTTTAAAATTAAGTAGTTTTTAATGTTCTTCTTTATTATTTAGTTCAATTTTAAATATTTAAAATTGAAATTTATTCAGTTTTAAAGATGTACAAATAAAAAAAATCGTAAATTTTTTCAAGAGTCAAGCATTTATAATTCTAAATCTTCTAAATTGAAGAAATTTCAAACGCAAATCATCAAAATTACAGAATTACACATTATAAAACTAAAAACTTGCATAATTTTTACTTTTAAACTGTTAAAATTAAAAACTCTAAAATTATAAAAATTATACAATTCAAGGTTCTACAATTTTGAAGAAATAAAATTGAAAATTATTCAATTATTCCATTTTCACGATTTATATTTAAAAGTATGTAATTTTGAGCGTTTTTTTAGAAATAATTTAATTTTTCAGATTTACATTTGTAAATTATTTGCAAATTAAAATTCTTTCATTTTCAAGATTTACAAATGAAGATTCATTAATTTGGAATATCTATAGTTTAAAACTATGTAAATTTTAACTTTTTTTATTATACAGTTCAATTTTGAAGACTTAAAATGGAAAATTCTTTCATTTTGAATGTATGCAATTCAAATACTCAATTTTGAAAATGTAAAGTTGATAAATACTCCATTTTAAAGACTTAAAATTGACAAATAGTCAATTTTAAAGATTTACAAATAAAAATTTATAAGCTTTCCTAAAAGTCAAGAATTTTCAATTATAAATCTTCTAAATTGGTGAAATTTCACAGTTAAATCATCAAAATTACAGAATATTAAAACTTAAAACTTGCGTAATTTTGAATTAAAAATTTTTTAAATTAAAAACTTGTGAATTTCAAATATTTACAATTTACAGTTCTACAATTTTGAAGAGATAAAATTTTACGATTTATATGTTAAAAGGTACGTCATTGTGAACGTTTTTTTTAAGAATTTAATTTTTAAGATATACAATTGAAAATTATTTACAAATTAAAATTGTTCCATTTTAAAGATGTACAATGAAAGATTGATTAATTTGGAATGTTTATAGTTTAAAATGATCCAACTTTGAAATTTAAAAATTGAGAATATCCAACTGTGAAGACGCACAAATAAAAATTAATACATTTTGTCAAGAAACAAGATTTCAATTCTAAATGTTCCAAGTTTAAGAAATTTCAGATTTAAAATCAAAATAAATCATCAAAGTTTGAGAATTTTTAATTGTAAGACTTAAAAAATGCATATTTTCTAATTGTAAATTGTTCAAATTAAAACCTCTTCAACTTTGAAGATTTACAATTCAAAGTTTTATCATTTTAATCTTTGTTTTTAAATTGTTCAATTTTGAAAACCTAAGTTTCCTTAATCTTGAATATTTGTAATTGAAGATTCTTCAATAATAAATTTGTATCCTAGAAAACGATGCAATTTTGAATCTTTTTTCGGAATAGTTAAACTTTAAAGATCTAAAACTGAAATGTATTCAATTTCCAATGCACATTGATATAGATTATTAAATTTGGACAAGAGTTTTCAATTATAAATCTTCCAAATTGAAGAAATTTCAAATGTGCATAATAAATATTGCATGATTTTTAATTGTAAAACTTAAAACGTGCATAATTTTTTATTGTAAATTTTCAAAATAAAAATTTCTTCAAGTAGTCAATTTTAAAGATTTAAAATTCAAGGTTCTACAATTTTGAAGAGTTGCAAAGGAAAGTATGTAATTTTCAATTGAAGATTCTTTAATATTTATTGTGTACAGTGGAAATTATACAATTTTACATTCTTTCTTGTTATAGTTTAATTTTAAATATTAAAAATTTAAAATTAATAAATTTGGAAGATTTATTATTGAAATTTATTCACATTTATGGATTTGCAAAATATTCAACCGAAAAAAAACTAAATGGTTAATACATTTTATATTATAGTTTGAAGGAAAATCTTACAGTATTTGCAGTCGAAAGTGGTTAAAAGAAAAATCACCAAAAACTCCTCAAATTGTCATCGCATGTTCAAGAACAAAAATGTGGAGAAAACTTTACGACAAATTAAAAATCTATATTTATGAAATTGTAAATTATTTAAATATATTATATATATATATATATATATATATATATAATATAGGTTTAGAA
>JAWWLR010000092.1:22766461-22794079 GCA_035041075.1 Acraspis erinacei | reverse complement strand
GATACGACCAGTATTCTCTTTGAATTCACATTCAGCAATTAAACAATGTTCATATGATTTTACGCATACATGGTTAAAAGATGTACAAGATGGTGAAAGATGTACAATGAAAGATTTATTAATTTGGAATGTTTATAGTTTAAAATGATGCAACTTTGAAATTTTTTTGATTTATTATATTAATTACATTTAATTTTTTGAAGATTTATTTTATTATTATTATATTATATATATATATATATATATATATATATATAACTTTCTTTCTTTTAACCATGCAGAATTTAAAAAAAACTTAAATAAATATTCGCAAAGACATTGCACGGGGAAGCAAAAGTGACCTTTATATGGAGAAACACCCGCATAGGTATGAATTTTCTATAAAAAATTTCTAGAATTTAACTTGCAAATAAATGACTTGAAACAAAATTGTCTTCCTAACATCAAGACGAAATAATATGAGCAAATAAGAAATAAAAAAATATTTTCTGCCTTGGGGTACTTGAGGTATTGAGGTACTGCCTTGAGGCACACTGCATTCGGGCACACCAACTCACGTTAATGTTTTAAAATTTAAAAACACCAACTGGACCAGAATTTTGCAACGATTAATTCTGAATCACAAGTAACTTTTAACAATGAATTCGAGATTCGACGGCACAATATGTCTTTTTAGATTTGTCAAAGACAAATTTCAGAGTCGAGCATTATCAAGAAATTGGTAGCGGGAATCCGAATGTTGAATTGGAACATCCAAGGATCAACATTAAAATTACTGAGTATTAAAAACTTAAAACGATTAACATTTATTTACATATATAAATATACTACCCAGTCAGGAATCGATTATTACTAACGAAGTTCATCACGTAGAAGGATAAATAATTTTCCTGTTAGCACCTTAGTAAAGTCGAGCTGCTTGATTTGTTCTTGACTTGTTCTTCTTCAACCCTGTTGCATGCAACAGATTAATATTATTTAACTATTAGGAATTTCTAAATCGCATGCAGAATATTTTATTATTTATGTAAAATTATCTACGATCTATTTTCCAACACCTTCACTAATACCTTATTTATTTCATTGCATGCAATTTATTTTTCGATTTCGATTTTTACTGTCACAGTCATACTTGTGCATTAATTTGTAAATTGTTATCAACATCATTCTGGATATTTGTAAAATAATAACTGGTGTTCAAGGCAGTTGTCGTGACAAAAATTAGTTCAAGGGCGGATACATAGACCAAATTTTGAATTTTTCAATTTATTTAATACAAAATTTCAATTTTCAATCAAATAATTATATTTACAATAAAAAAGGTCAATTTTCAACCCAAAACTTTTTTTACCAAAAAAGATAAATTATTAACGAAATAAATATGAAATAGTTAAATTTTTATTTAAAAAAATAATATTCAATAAAAAAGAAAGGAACCTTTTACAAAATAGTTGAATTTTCTATACAATAAAGTTAAATTTTCAATCCAAAAATATGAAGTTTCTAATAGAAAGTTTATTTTCAATCAAATAGTTCAAATAGCTTGAAAAATTAGAAATTAAAAAAACTACACACATTTTTAACCAAATTACATAAATTGTCAAATAAATCATTGATTTTTAACTAAAAAATTTAATTTTTAATAAATGAACAATAAATCAATTAATTAATTTTCTACTTAAATGTTAAAATTAAAAAAAAAACGAATTTTCTATACAAAACGGTTGAATTTCCAACCCCCAAAAATATGAAGTTTCATTTAGTAAGAAGATTAATTTTCTACAAAAAAGATGAATTTTGTAATATAATACATGAATTTTCAAGAAAATATTTAAATTTCTAAACTAAACTATAATCAATTTTTAACCAAAATAATAGTTAAATTTCCATTTGAATAAATTAATTTTCAAATTAAAAAAAAACGAATATTCTACAAGAAAGTTTAACTTTATACCGAATCGTTAAATTTCCGAATGAAATAATGAATTGTCTAAACAAAAAAGTTGAATTTTCAACCTGAATATATAAAAAAAAAATCTTAAAAGAAATACATAAATTTTTAACTAAATAGTAGATTGTTCAATTCAAAAGATTAATTTTCTAACAAAAAAGACGAATTTTCAACAAACTACATAAATTTTCAAAAAAAATACAGTTAAATTTCTAAACTAAAAAAAATAATAATTTTTAACCAAAAATTGATTAGTGAAATTTTCAGTTAAAAAAAAGGTAATTTATACTACAAAAAAGAGAAGTTTGAACAAAGAAGTTCAATTTGCAAATAAAAAGATAAATTTTGTACTAAAATTATGAATCTTTAATGAAAAAATAAGTTTTCAAGAAAGTAATTCAACTTTCAACCTAGAAGTTGAATTTTCAACCTAAAATAATGGTTTTTTAAACTTAAAAAGATGAATTTTCAATTAAAAATGTAGTAGTTGATATTTCAAACAAAAAAAGATTTTAATTTTAAATAAAACAAATTGGAATTCAAACCAAATAGTTGCACTTTTAAACCAAAAAATTAATTTTGAACCTAAAAAGATGAATTATTAACAAAAATGGTACAAAATACAGTATAGGCAAATCACTACCCCCTTCCCCCACAGTTTTCCATGCATTTTTTTATGATTATAAGAGACGAAATAATATTATCAGTCTTTTTATTAAACAAAGTTTAAAACTTACGAACTATCAATAAAGTTATACCAATTTAAAAAAAAATGGTTGAATTAAAAAAAATGACTGCTTATTTTTTTTGGAAAAACATTCCCTACAACTTTACTGTTTTTAATTTTGGAAATAGGTAGATAATCTTTAAATCTCGTGTTTTCTAAAAAATAATTTTAATTGTGGAAACGACTTCATCCACAGAAAAAATTACTTTCAAACTTGGAAATCAATGTTTTTTGTAAGTTATAAAAGGTTTGCATTAAAAATAATGTTTCTTAAAATCATAGAAAACTATTTTTTGCATAGATCTGATTTCTGGCACGACAACCCTTATAACTAGGGCAGTTATTAAATATTCCGTTACCGACATTAGCTATATTTTGGGGTTTGAAAATCCAGGGTGGCAGTTTTAATCGAAGGAGAAAATTTATAGTAATTTCCCGGTTCGCTAAAATTCACCGCGGTTATTGAAATTGCCAAATTTAAACTCTTATAGCTGAAAGTTTTTTTCATTTAATTTCATCAATACTGAACTTCAAATTAAAACACTTAAACTAAATTTTAAATTTGAATTAATAATTTTTGCAGATGCAAGCCTAATTAATTTTCAAATTAGAATTTTTTATTTAGACGCTCAATCATTTATACGTACGAAAACGCAGCTTTTAACACTTTTTAATTGAACAATTTTCAACTTGAAGAATGAATCAATAAATTTGTAAATGTTCAAAAGTATACGATTTTAAGCAATTTTAAGTTAGCAAAACGTTTATAACACTTTTTAGATTAAAAGTTAAATTATATTAAGTCATTTCAAATGAATATTTCTTCAATTGTTATTTATACTACTTCAAACAATTCAGTTAAAAATTGGAGAGTTTTTAAAATTGGTTTAGTAATTGCAAAATTTAAATTAACGTTTATATTCGAATTTTGAATTAAAAGAGTAGAATTTTTAACGTTAAAATATGTAAATTGTTTGATTTTTAATAAATACAGAAGTATCTTGTTTAATTTATTATTAAAGTTCAATTTCTTGTTCTCTCAATTGTTTATAATCGAACTTTTTTACTTTTTTAAATACAAAGTTCGATTTTTTCTTGAATTTTAACAGCTAAAAATTTAAGAACATTGAAAATCGAATTTTGAACTATTAAAAATTTAATTTTCAATTTTTTAACAGTTAAAAATTGAAGAACATTGAAAATAGAATTTGCAAAGTTTAAAAATTCAATTTTTGAAAGTTGTAAATTGTAGAAAATTGGAAGCAGAATTTTCAACGGTTAAAAATTAAACTGTTGAAAATTCTATTCAATTCTTAATTCTTCGAAAGTTGAAAATTGAATCAAATTTGTAATAGATTAAAACTCAATTCAATTAAAAATTTCCAAGAGTTGAAAGTAGAAGAATATTGAAAATAGGAATTTGAACGATTACAAATTCAACTGTTGAAAATTCAATTTAATTTCAATTCTTCAACAGTTGAAAATTGAATTCGATTTTTCAATATTTAAAAATTTAAGAATAATGAAAATAGAATTTTTAACGGTTAAAAATTCGGCTGTTCAAAATTCAATTCAATTTTCAATTATTCAATAGTTGAAAAATGAATTAAATTTTCGATTTTTCAATAGTTGAAAATTCTATTCAATTTTTCAGTTGCAAATTAAAAAATATTGAAAGCAGAATTTTCAACGGCTAAAAATTAAACTGTTGAAAATTCTATTCAATTTTTCATTCTTCGAAAGTTGAAAATTGAATTAAATTTTCAATTTTTTAATAGATTAAAACTCAATTCAATTAAAAATTTGCAACATTTACAACGATTACAAATTCAACTGTTGAAAATTCAATTCAATTTTCAATTATTCAACAGTTGAAAATTGAATTCAATTTTCGATTTTTCAATAGTTGAAAATTCAATTTAATTTTTCAAAGTTGAAAATTTAAGAATAATGAAAATAGAATTTTTAACGGTTCAAAATTCGGCTGTTCAAAATTCAATTCAAGTTTAAATTGTCCAACAGTTGAAAATTGAAGAATATAAAAAATAGAATTTTCAACGGTTACAAATTCAACTATTGAAAATTCAATTCAATTTTCAATTATTCAACAGTTGAAAATTTATTTCAATTTTCGATTTTTCAATAGTTGAAAATTCAATTCAAGTTTTCAAATTTAAAAAATTTAAGAATATTGAAAATAGACTTCTCAAGGGATAAAAATTCAACCGCCGAAAATTCAAATTCCAATTCTTCAAAAGTTGAAAATTGAAGTATATTGAAAGCAGAATTTTCAACGGCTCAAAAATAAACTGTTGAAAATTCAATTGAATTTTTAATTCTTCAACAGTTGCAAATTGTATTTTCAATTTTTTAATAGATTAAAATTCAATTCCATTTTAAATGGTTCAACATTTAAAAATGTAAGAATATTGAAAGCAGAATTTTGAAAGTCTAAAAATTAAATAATTCAATTCAATTTAAAATTGTCAACAGTTGAAAGTTGAATTCAATCTTACATTTTTCATTAGTTGACATTTCAATTTTAAATGTTTTTAAAATTTTTAAAAATTTTTTAAATTTAATTTCCAATTCTTCAACAGTTGAAAATTGGATTTAATTTTCAATGTTTCAAAATTTGAAAATTTAATTTAATTTTTCAACCGTTGACAATTGAAGATTATCGAAAATAGATTTCTCAACGGTTAAAAATTCAATTTAATTTATATTTAATAAATAAACATTTTAATCCAATTTTTTTAAAACTAAAATTCTAAAAAAATTTTAAATTCCCCGTCCAAAAATAAATCCACATTTATCTCCCGGGGTTTCCCGGTCTAACGGCCACCCTGAAATTCGATGAATCAGATCTCAGTGTTATATATATATATTTAGCAACTGTTAATAACAAAGAAGAATGATTAATTGTTAGTTAATATAAAATAAAACCATCTACGCTTCCAGATGCGGGTCAATGTCGGTAAGGAATTTTAGATTAAAAATTAGTTTTCATCCATAAATCTCTAATATTTCAATATTAGATATCATTATTCCTGATAAAAATAAAGTCCCTTTTTCATAAAAAAAACTACAGTGTAACTGTGGAAGTAAAAATTTTCTAAACCTATACATAATTGATGTGTGCGAAAATGGTTAGTATGAACTAAAACGGCATTAGTAAATATTTTTCTGCACAACTTAGCTATTATGCAAGGAAAACTCAAAATTGATTATATGCCACTGTAAAATACGTACGTTATTTCGGGATTATTATGCGAAAATCTTCGAGATATACTTATAACTTGGAGAGTCGTTTTTATTGCCATCAGCGTCAAACGATTTATAATAATCGTTATATTATCCACATATATTACATTTTATATATACAAGGGCTTTTTTTCTATAAGCTAGAGTTAGATCCTACTGTATTTTGTAATCTCGAGGGTATAAATTGACTGGTAAGCGTAAAATGAAAAGCGCGACAATAAAATATATTAATAAACTAAGACCTTTCTATATCGCTGTGAAAAACTTACAAAGTCGACGAGGAAATTGAATGGTTTTTTTTTCGAATGCATTTTTTAGAATGCAATCTTAAATGCACTTTAATTTACTGCATTTTCTAGAAACTTGTTGGAAAAAAAGCTACGAGTCTATTTAATGATAATTAAATAGACATTTATTTATTCTCCCAGCGAATGGGTCGTGTTCACACCTCTTTCTTAAACCCTCGATGAACAAGAGTTTCTATTTTTTTTCTTTCTCCGTACTCAGGGTGTCTACTCAAATCCTGGAAAAAAAATGCCTTGACAATTCCAGGTTTTTCACAGGTATCTCAAGATAATTAATTTGATTTAGTTAATAGTTAAGACACTATACGCATTAAAAAAATTAAAATTAATTATTTTTCTTTAATTGTGCTCTCAGTTAATGATTATCCACTGTCGGGAGGTTCCTCCTATAATTTTGCATAGTGCAGAAGCATTCAAGTATTTAAAATTTGTAAATACTTACGCGATTTTATTGTAAATATATTTTTTCAACACTTTTTTCATTTTTAAAAGTAACTTTATTAAAAGATTAGTAATTTCGTAATGGTAGAGGTTTCTAGAGAATTAATCTGTTCGACTTAGAAATATTTTACTTCAACATCGAATAATTAAATATATCAATTATATTAAAAACATAATTAATCATTTGATCAATATGATCCTAAAGTCCACGAATTAAATAATTAAAGCAAATTAAAAAAGTAAAAATAATTTAAGAATTTAATTTTCTACCAAGAAAGAAGAATTTTTAATGAAATATATGAATTTTCAAACAAATAGTTGAATTTTTGAGTTAAAAAATCCATTATTTACGAAGATAATAAAATTTGCAATCCAAAGAGATGAGTTTTCAACCAAATGGTGAAATTTTTAAGCTAAATAAATTAATTTTAATCCTAAAGAGATACATGTTCAACAAAAAATAGAATAAGCAAATTTTCATTTGAAAATTACATAAATTTTCAACTAAATAGTTGAATTTTCCGAAAAAAAATATATTCACCAAACTAATTAAATTTTCATCCGAAGTGATGAATTTTTAACTAAAAAAGGCCAATCATCAACAAAAAAGTTGCATATTTAAATATAAAAGATAAAAAAAAGGAAATTTTCAACAAAATACATGAATTTTTAAATGAAAAAAAAATAATTTTTAACCAAAAATTGAGTTGTTAAATTTGAAGGTAAAAAAACTAATTTTCAACTAAATTTATGGAAATTTTTAAACGGAAAATGTAACTAATCCAGTTGAATATTCCGTCAATTTAGTTGAAAATTAATCTCTTTGATTGCAAATTAATCTCTTTGGTTCAAAATTAATTTTTCTACCTTAAAATGTAAATACCCAATTTTGTTTGAAAATTAATTTTTTTACTTGAAAAGTCAATTTTCAAAAAAAATAAGTAGTTAAATTTTAAGGTAAAAAAAAAATAATTTTCAACCAGAGATTAATTTTCAAACAAAGAGATTAATTTTCAAACAAAGAGATTAATTTTCAACTAAATTCATGAAATATTCAACTGAATTAGTTAAATTTTCGGTTAAAAAAATTAATTTTCATAGAAAAAAATAATGTTTAACAAAATAATTCAATTTACTAGCAAAAAGGCAAATTTTCAACAAAATATATGCATTTTCAACCGAAAAAACTCAATTTTCAACAAAAAATTTAATAGTTAGATTTTAAGGTTAACAAATTAATTTGCAACCAAAGAGATTCATTTTCAACTAAATTGACGGAGTATTTATTAAGAAAAAGAAATTAATTTTCACCAAAAGGGACGGATTTTTGTCTAAGAAAGATTTTTCAGTCAACAAAGAAAAAAAATTGAATTTTCCACACAAAATGATCAATTTCAACCCAAAAGTAGAATAGTTAAATTTGCAGTTACAAAATTAATTTCCAACAAAACAAAAACCATTTTTCGATTAAATTGTTAAATCCAGTAATATAAAGCTACTTTTATAACTGAAAAAAAGGATTGCTATTTAATTTTATGTTAAAAAAAATAATATAAACAAAATTCCCTGAGAATTCCAAGTTTTCCCTGTGAGTAGACACCCGGGTACTTGTATGGCAGTTTGGTTCAAAGATTAGGAAATTAATCAGTCAATTTTTTTTCTACGGATAGATAATCTGAGTACAAGTTTAGCTTCGTGGTATAAATATGAGGTACAAATAAATTATACTCTTTTACAATGTTTGTAATGAAAACGATGGCTAAAAACTGTAACTATTGTATTCTATTTAATTCCTTTTTGGCCAAAACCGGATGCGATACAATATGATTGGCAAGAAATATAGCAGGGTGCCCTATTAATATTATTTTTCAAAACTTCTCGCTCTCTATTTCTCTAACTTTAGATCTACAAAACTTTCTGGAAGCATTTTTTATTTACAAACTGCTCAGTTATTAGTTTCTTATTTAAATTTTAGAAAAATAAAGTTAGAAGAAACACAAGTTATCTGTTAACAGTGGTGTGCTTAATAATAATTTTCAACAATAAATTCAAAAATACCAATTCAAAATTTTCACAATGCAACGAAACTTAATTCTAAAAACGATTTCACATTATTGAGCAATTTGTAGAATCTGTACAATATTGTAGACACTAGGGTGGTCCAAAAATGCATTAGATTTTTTTGTTTGAATTTTCATGGATATGGCCCCTAAATTTGTTCGAATCCACACAAAAATAAATGTGATTTTTTATGATTTTAAAAGATATTATTATAAATGATTATAATTATTATTTATTTTTGGTTAAAATTAAATAATAATATGACAATAATGAATAAAAAAGTATTTTTTATTATTATTGTTATTATAGTAATTATATTAGATTAAATATAATTATAAATGGTATTAAATGATTTTTTGAGGTTCCGCGAACCCATGAATTTTAACAGATATTTATAATAAGTCAAGATTTTTCTTCAAAATTAACCATAGAATACGAATAAAAATTTTATTTTTAAATACAACCCCATGTCTGTTTTATAGGGCCCAAAAAACCCACAAGTGAAAAATTATGTTTTGCGAGCTTTTGGCATTAATTATATTTAGAAATATAAAAATTTAAACAATTTATTATTATTTTTATTCATATTCTCATTGCATAATGATAAAAAGTTGCTGTTTTTTCTGCAATTTTCAACTTTTTGTCCACTTTTCACATAAAAGTGAGATAATAAATTATGTAATTTCAGAAACAATTCTTTTAAAATATAAATAAGCATTAAAGAGAATAACTTTTTGAACAATCACTTTCTTTTTTGTCTTTTTAAAAGTGAAAAATCGGAATAGTTCAGGAAAAACGCAACTTGAAAGTACAATTCAAAATGAATGTTATTTAAAAACAAAATGTTTGTTAACTTTAATGACATATTACTTAACTCTCATTAATAAGTGGACAAAGAGGTGGGCAATTTCAGAAAAAACTGCTTCGTTGTGAATGAAAACTTGAAAAATTTGGAGAAAAAAAAACCGCGACCTTCTAAGAGAAAGTGGCTATAAACAATAATAAATTATTTAAACACCTAATTATCAATTAAAAGTAATACTTTATGTATTAGAAACGAACTGTTTAACAAAACGAAAAACATAATCAGCGCCAAAAACTCGACAGCTGCATTTTTTACTATTTTTTATTCTGAAAAAATTTACTTTTTTGTGGATTCGAACCAATTTGGGGGCAATATGCATGAAAATTCGAGAGAGAAAAAATGTGGACCACCCTAATAGACACCCTACTCTGTGCGACTACAAAATTGGTGGAGATGATGATGTTAATAAATAACTAATATTACTTAATACTGCAAGAAAGTACGAAACTTAACATGAATTTTTGTTTCTAACTACTTTCATCGATTGATCGAGAACCATGGGTTTGCCGAGAAAGAAATTTACATTTTTCCAATTTTACTAACAAAATCTACAATTAATTGTAAATCATATTGAAAAATTACATAAATAAACGAAATATTTGCAAACCGAACTTATCGATGTATGGTATTATCAATGATGAAATGGATTTCTTGAGTTTTTGAGTTCGTCCTGCAATACGGTTAATTCATTTTTTTGATGAGTATAAAAATAACGAAGCTTAATATAAATAATTTTTCAAGCAGTCTCACCTTGCATAATATAAAATAAAAACCTTAACCTGCAGTTTGTCACAAGCCAAAAAAAACTCTTGTAAATTCCTATACCAAATGAGTATTATTAATTCAATAAAAGGTCTTGGGAAAAACTCTTTTTTGGTTTGGTATAATTTTGACAAAAGTGCTTCTTGTTTGTTGGTGTTGTTAGGAAAGCAATAGAAAGCGAGAACACGGAAGTTCAATTGGAATTGGCAAAAAAATTCATCCCAAATCAAAGTTCCATGTAATCATGAATATTTCAGAAGTACAACAGAAAGTGTGTGATACGATGGAAGATTACTGATAAACGTAGAATTTGAAACCTTAACTCCAGAGAATATACAAGAAAATTTGCATTTTGTGGAATGTAAAATCCGAGAACGTGAAGAGGAATGCTCGCTTAATTTTCAAAAATAATATCACAGTCTAGAAGCATTTAGAAATGCAAATGAATCTTAACGCTTCTCTCACGCGATACCAAGACCCAGTTTTTAAAACTTTTAGTCAGTCAGTTTTTCAGCGAAACTCCGTTCGATAATCTAATGATTAAATAAAAAAAAAACTTTCCTTTGTGTACTACTTTCTTTTGAAAATTATTACCGAAAAAAAGTCAAAAAACCACGTGTTACAAGAATTTTCTTTCTAACGACTGAACTTCGATATCATAATCTGTCCTCTCTGAAATTTTTAAAGCTAAAAATCCCCTCCCAAGAAATAATTTCATCACAATCCTAGCTATCACGATCATAAAACATGATTTCTTAAATTTTAGTGTACTAGTACGATAACAGTAACAAGATAAGAACTTAAGTACCTTTCATCAAGTTTTTGAAACCCGAAAAATAGACATTTCTTGGACATAGAATTCATTTCAAATGTAATGGCAGACGAGGACAGAGTATGATATTAGGCGAATTAATAAATACAATCAGTCGCTCTTGTATTTTCCTCAAGATAATTACGATAGTCTGTTAATTGATTTATTAGTAATCACTATTTAATGTACATTACTCTCTAGTATTAATAGTAAGCCCATATCCACACCAGCTAATTACGATCCAGCTGGACCAGTAGCAGGCGTGACAGCAGTTTGTCTCTTTCTCGATTAACATCTGTTTTTAAATATAATTAAACTTTTATCTTGAAAAAATAAATAAAGTCAGAAAAAATTTAAAAAAAAGGATCTGACAAAAACGAAACTCTGTGAAAATCTTATAACCGTGAGATCAAAATACTATTAGCGACTATCAGTCAGTTTCTTATATGTACAGAGATGATTGAAAGAATTGTTGTTTTTTTCCCCCGTTTTCTTTGCTCTTTTCTCTTTTTTTTAAACGTTTTTTTTACGTTATAGGGATCGACGAGAAAGCAGATTAACAAAAGATGACGCGTATCCTTCGTTTGCTATTTTTTCTTCCAAATAAGGACTTGTCACTGCTGTCCTCGGCCTACGTACGCAGGTCAGACTAGACCACACGTGCTGAAAATACACCCATCACATGTCAACCAATAACCTAGCCAAAGTCCTGGCCATTCAGAAGATTACGGTTGTAAATGGCGGCCCTATAACTGTACCTATTTGTGGCTGGACGATCAGGAACCGGAGGTGGGACCAGTGCCACGTCAGAATTCAGCGGTGCACCGGATACCTCGTCCACCTCGCCGATGCTGCTCTCGACCAGAGGCGGCTCCACCTCGGCGAAGACCAATCGCGATCGCAACAGATAGGCGTAACTTTTGTACCTCTTCAACTGCAACACATTCACGAATTTCGATTTTTTACTTTTAAGAATTTCAGACCTCACTACAAGCCCCTATCGGATAAAATATAGAGGCCAAGAGTTAAATAATTCAGGATAAATTCATAAGATTTCAAAAGAATTCTAAGTTAAAGTCACAAGAATTTAAATTAATTGGAAAACATCTTTAAAATATAGAAAATTCCATTGATTTCCGTTAAATTGGAATGAATTTGGAGGAATTTAAGGTAAACGAGAATAATTTAATGAAATTCATAAAAATTCCAGGTGAATTAAAGAAAAAAAATCTAATGTATTAAAAACAATTTAAAAATATGAGAAAAACTAAATGGAATTCAGTAACGTTGAAATGGGCTTAGAAAAATTCAAGGGTTAAGAAATTCAAAAGAATTCAAATTAAATTCAAAAGAATTTTAAATGAATTGGAAAAAATCTTAAAAATATACAAAAATTCCATTGATTTCCGTAAAATTGGAATGAATTTAGAGGAATTTAAGGTAAACAAGAATAATTGAATGAAATTCATAAAAATTCAAGGTGAATTAAAGAAAAAATAAAATAAAATGAATTAAAAACAATTTGAAAATATGAAAAAAATCATGGAATTCAGTAACGTTGAAATGAGCTTAGAAAAATTCAAAAGAATTCCATGAAATGCCTAAGAATTTAAAGTGAGGTTAAAAGATTTCAGGATCAATTAAATAAAAACCTTAAATTAAAAAAAAATCCATTGAACCAACTAGAAATAAGTAAATTTCGAAGAATTTAAGTGAATTAGACAAATTCAAGAGAATTTCAAAGAATTAAAAAGAATTCAGCATAAATAAATAAGAATTCGGGGTGAATTAAAAAATAATAATTTCAAATCTTATCAAATCTGTTCAAATCTTCGAAACCATACTTAAATTCTAACAAAAAAAGTGACTAATGACTACAAAAAAGATTCAAATAAATTGGAAATGTAAAGAAAATCCATTTATTTCAATAAAATTTAAGTGAGTTTTGATGAATTTAAGGTAAACGAGAACAATGAATGAAATTCATAAAAATTCAAGGTGAATTATAGAAAAAATAAATAAAATGAATTAAAAACAATTTCAAAATATGAAAAGAACTTCATGGAATTCAGTAACTTTGAAATGGTCTTAGAAAAATTCAAGGGTTAAGAAATTCAGGATAAATTAATAATATTTGAAAAGAATTCAAGTTAAATTCAAAAGAATTCAAATGAATTGGAAAAATATTGAAAATATACAAAACATCCATTGATATCCGTAAAATTGGAAAGAATTTAGAGGAATTTAAGCTAAACGAGAACAATTGAAGGAAATTCATAAAAATTCAAGGTGAATTATAGAACAAAAATGAATTAAAAACAATTTGAAAGTATGAAAAAAAGTCATGGAAATCAGTAACTTAGAAATGGAATTAGAAAAATTGAAGGGTTAAGAAATTCAAAAGAATTCAAGTTAAATTCAAAAAGATTCAAATGAATTGGAAAACATCTTTAAAATATAGAAAATTCCATTGATTTCCGTAAAATTGGCAAGAATTTATAGGAATTTAAGGTAAACGAGACCAAGTGAATGAAATTCATAAAAATTCAAGGTGAATTAAAGAAAAAAATTCAAATGAATTTAAAAATTTTGAAAATATGAAAAAAACTTCATGGAATTCAGTAACTTTTAAATGAGCTAACTGAAAATTGAACTAACAGGAATTACGTAAATTTCGAAGAATTTAAGTGAATTATAAAAATTTAAGAGAATTGTAAAGAATTAAAAAGAATTCAGCATAAATAAATAAGAATTCGGGGTGAATTAAAAAAATAATAATTTGAAATCTGTTCAATTCTTTGACACCATACTAATGTCTAACAAAAAACTGACTAATGACTACAAAAAAGATTCAAATTAATTGGAAATTAAACAAAAATCCATTTATTTCAATAAAATTTAAGTGAGTTTAGAGGAATTTAAGGTAAACGAGAACAATTGAATGAAATGCATAAAAATTCAAGGTGAATTAAAGAAAAAAAATAAATAAAATGAATTACAAACAATTTGAAAATATGAAAAAAAGTCATGGAATTCAGTAACTTTGAAATGAGCTTAGAAAAATTCAAGGATTAAGAAATAGGATAAATTCATAAGATTTCAAAAGAATTCAAGTTGAATTCAATAGAATTTAAATGAATTGGAAAACACCTTAAAAATATACAAAAATTCAATTGATTTCTGTAAAATTGGAATGAATGAAATTCATAAAAATTCAAGATGAATTAAAAAAAAACAATGGAATTCAGTAACTTTGAAATGAGCTTAGAAAAATTCACGGGAATTCAAAAGAATTCGATGAAATGCCTATGAATTTAAAGTGAGGTTAAAAGATTTCAGGATCAATTAAATAAAAACCTTTGAAAATTCAACAAAAAAAACTCCATTGAACTAACTGGAATTACGTGAATTTCAAAGAATTTAATTGAATTAAAAAAGTGACTAATGACTACAAAAAAGATTCAAATAAATTGGAAATTAAAAAAAAAACAATAAAATGAATTAAAAACTATTTTAAAAAAACGTCATGGAATTCAGCAACTTTGAAATGGTCTTAGAAAAATTCACGGGAATTCAAAAGAATTCTATGAAATGCCTATGAATTTAAAGTGAGGCTAAAAGATTTCATGATAAATTAAATAAAAATCTTTAAAAATTAAAAAAAAACTCCATTGAACCAGCTAGAATTAAGTAAATTTCGAAGAATTTAAGCGAGTTAGAAAAATTCAAGAGAATTCTAAAGAATTAAAAAGAATTCAGCGTAAATAAATCAAAATTCGGGATGAACTAAAAAAAAAAATAATTTCAAATATGTTCAAATCTTTTACACCATACTAATTTCTAACAAAAAAGTGACTAATGAATACAAAAAAGATTGAAATAAATTGGAAATTAAAACAAAAAATCCGTTTATTTCAATAAAATTTAAGTGTGTTTAGAGGAGTTTAAGGGAAACGAGAAGAATTGAATGAAATTCATAAAAATTCAAGGCGTATGAAGAAAACATTAAAATGTATTAAAAACAATTTAAAAATATGAGAAAAACGTCATGAAATTCAGTAACTTAGAAATGAGATTAGAAAAATTCAAGGATTAAGAAATTCAGGATTCAAGGTGAATTAAAGAAAAAAAACAATGGAATTAAGTAACTTTGAAATGAGCTTAGAAAAATTCACGGTAATTCAATAGAATTCCATGAAATGTCCATGAATTTAAAGTGAGGTTAAAAGATTTAAGAATAAATTAAATAAAAATCTTTAAAAATTAAAAAAAACTCCATTGAACCAACTAGAATTATGTGAATTTCAAAGAATTTAAGTGAATTAGACAAATTCAAGAGAATTTCAAAGAATTAAAAAGAATTCAGCATAAATAAATAAGAATTCGGGGTGACTCTTAAAGAAAATAATTTCAAATGTGTTCGAATCTTCGAAACCATAGTAATTTCTAACAAAAAGTGACTAATGACTACAAAAAAGATTCAACTTAATTTGAAATTAAAAAAAAACCTATTTATTACAATCAAATTTAAGTGAGTTTAGAGGAATTTAAGGGAAACAAGAAGAATTTGATGGAATTCATAAAAAATAAAACTGAATAGAAAAAAAAACAATCCATTGAATTCAAAACGTTTAAAAAATGTGCAAAAATTGATTGAAATGACTAAGTTTGAAATGAGTTTAGAAAAATTAAGAAAATTTAAAAGAATTTGATGAAATGCCTAAAAATATAAGGTGAATTTTAAAGAGTTCAAGATAAATTAAAAAAAAAACGTTGCAAAAATCCATTGAATTGAGTCGAGAATAAAGTAAATTTAGATGAATGCAGAGCGAATTCCAAATTAATTGCAAAAAATCTTTGAAAATTCCTTGAAATTTTTGAAAAGCTACGAAATTTCTCACTGCACATGAATAAACTCTTTTAAATCCATTAAAATATTATAAAATCCCATTAAATTACATGAAATATAATGAAACTTTCTGAAATCATGGAAAATTTATTAAAATACCTTGAGAGTTCTTGAAACCTCATAAAATCATGGAAATCCTTGGAAAACTTTAAAAATATGTTAAAACCTTACACGTCCTGTAAAATGCTTCCATATATTCGGAAATTCTTTATAAAAGCATGCAAATTTGTGCAAATCCCGTAGAATCATCAAAAGCCTTGGAAAACCTTGGAAATTGTTTAAATCTCTTAAAAATGCCTTGGAATCGTGTAATATTTCCTCAAGCATTTTAAATCCTTTAAAATATTTTAAAGCTCTTGAAAATGCCAAGGTACTTTAAAAAATACCTTAAAATATTTTAAAACCTTTGATCATTTTATCAACTTGGTTCTGACGATCGATTAAATAAAAACTTTAATAAAGTAAAAAAAATCATACTGAATTAAGCTAATTTAAAAGAATTCACTTAAATTAAAAAAAATCAAAAGACTTTAGGATACAGTAATAAGAATTGTGGCATTTTTGTGGAATTCTACGAAATCTGGCGATATTTCCTGATATCCTGGAATATTTATTAAAATACCTTTAAAGCTTTAAAAAAACCCTTATAATAAATAAAATCCTTGGAAGCCTAATAAAATCCCGCGAAATCTTTTAAATAATCATAAAATCTTGTAGATCCTGTAAAATCCATATATATTTTCCGAAATTATAGAAAATCCTTTATCCTAAAATATTTCAAACGCTTTGAAATCCCCACAAATGGATGAAATTAATCGAAAATTCCTTGGAATCTTTTTAAATTCTCACTTCTCGTGAATAAACTCCTTAAAATCCACTACATTATTATAAGATCCCATGAACTTCTACGATGATATTTCCTAAAATTCCTTAAAATCATTGAAACCCTCGAAAATATTATATAAAATCCAGTGAAATCTTTTAAACTATCTTAAAACATTATTAGGTCCTGTAAAATTTCTCCATATCTTCTGAAATTCTAAAAAATACATTATCCTAAAATATTTCAAATGCTTTCATATACATTTAATTTAATGAAATTAATTAATAAATCCATAGAATCATGTTAAGTTCCCTAAAATATATTTCAACTTAAGGAAACAGTTTAATTTTAAACAAAATCATTAAATTTGCAAGCAAATAGTACAATTTTTGACCAAAGAAGATGAATGCCTGAACAAAAATATGACAGTCAACTAAAAAATATTAGTTTTCTACCAGAAGATGAATTTTCTATGCAAAAAGATAGATTTTCAACAATAAGTTAAATTTCTGACCAAGACAGATTATTTTTTAACAAAATGGTTGAATTTTACACAAAATAAATAACTTGTCAACCAAATAGTAGAATTTTTAACTAAAATAGATTAATTTTGAAGAAAAAAAATATATTGGTACACTTTTCTATTCAAAAGAATTACCTTTAAATCAAAAATCTTTCATATTCAAATTTTTTTTGTTCAAAATAATATCAACTATTATATTTTTCGTTGAAAATTTAACTACTTGCTTAAAATTACATGTTTTCTTTTAATTCCACTATTTTTGTAGAAGGCTTGAATATTTGGCTGAAAAATAACTTTTTTGTTGAAAAATCGTATTTACGGTTTAAAAATGCAACTGTTTTGTAGAAAATTAGTCTTTTTAGCTTAAAAATTCAAAAATTGTATGGACTATTTTTTCCTGCTTGAAAGTTGGGATTTATTGTTTTAAAATTTATATCTTTTGGTAAAAAATCCCATTTTTGTTTTTGAAAATTAACTATTTTGATACAAAATTAATCTGATTTGGTCGATGATTCAGCTGTTTTCTTGGATATTCTTTTCTTTTGTTAAAACTTTTACGGTTTGAAAATGTAACTGGTTTGTAGAAAATTCGTCTTTTTGGCTTGAAAGCTAAAAAATGCAGATTTTTATTCCTGTTTTCAAATGCGACTTTCTCGATTATAAATAATTTGTTTAAAAAATCTATTTTTTCGTTGTTGAACATTTACCACCTTTTTTCTAGAAAATTCAAATATTTTTGTAAAAAGTGAAACTATTAGGTAAAAAATAAACTTTTTTGATAATATAGTTGAAAATTTACGTAGGTTTTTAAAAAATTTAACTATTTTGATAGAAAGTTCAATTATTTGGTTGAAAGGTATCTTTTTCGTTGAAAAATCATCTCTTTGACTTGAAAATTCAACTCTTTTATTCCAAAGTGTTTTGTCTGGATTGAAAATTAATTTCTTCCAATAAAATTTTCTTTATATTTTTCTGGTTAAGCATACAACGGTTTCGTTGAAAAAAGCGACTGAAATTTTGTTGTTATTAGAAATTCAATCCTTCTGTTGAAAAATCACATTTTTGGTTGAAAATTCAACTGGTTTTTGAAAAATTCATCTATTTTGTTGAAAATGCAATATTTTTACTTGAGATTTCTTTTTAAATTATTATTTTGATTTATATTTGATAATATTTATATATTATATAAATATTTATAATTTTTATTGCAGTTTATAATATTTATTGCAGAAGGAAAAAAAAATCTGAAAAATACCCGATTTTTAAGTTCAGTGGCCACCCTGAATGGCGGAAAATTACCTCATATTGCAGATAAGCGTCTTTTTCTTTGTAATTTTGAATCGTCAGTGATTTTGCTCCTCTTTCGGGCGGATGTCGTCTGTGATCGTCTAGCTCAGTTTCCAACTTACTCACTCTATCTTCATGATCCCGCAACTGCTCTCTCTGAAACGCCATTAAAAACGAAAAAGAAAAAAACAAGATAAAAGTTTCTTTTCGGCGTTTTCCATTTTTTTTTGTAAACTTAGAGAAAGTTGACTTACGGGACTTAACTTCGTGTGACTGCACGGAAGTAAAGGCCGCTGAAACTTTCGTTGAGAGCCTACCGCGCCAGCAAGGGGTTGGCAGGAAAAACTTGCGCAGACAAAGTTGATCGTGTCGATCCACAACTGTAACTCTTTGGAATCACTGAAAAAATCAAGATTTAAATTTTAAAACGTCAGGAACGTTGAGAAAATATAAATGAGTAGTTTAGTTCGGTGTCAAGGTTGATTCAGAAGTCCGATTTTAAAATTGCATGGCTTTCAGGTGTTCTAGGTCTATTTATTTAAAGAAAAATACAGTCAAATAAAGAAAAGAAAAACTTCACAAATATTTCAAAAGATTTAACGAATGTTAATAACATTCCAAAAAGAGTTTAAAGATTTCAGGAATATTTCAGAAGATTTTACAGAGATTCCAAATATATTTCAAAATATTTCACAAGATTTTACAGAGATTTCAAAAATTTCTGAAGATTTCACAGATACCAAAATATTTCCGAAGATTTCAGAAAGATTGAAAAAGATTTGACGAAGATTTCAAAGGTATCATAATGAGTAAAATATGCCAAAAGATGTTAGATTTTAGAAGATTTCAAATTATTTCTGAAGATTTTTAAAATTGCAAAAGATTACAGAAAAATTCGCAGAAAGTGTCAAGATTTCACAAAGTTTTGAAAGATTCAAGTATTTACCAAGAATTCAAAGATGTCAAAAGATTTCACAAAGATTTCAAAATATTACAGAAGACTTAGATTTAGAAGATTTAAGGATTTCAGAAAGATTTTAACAATTTTATAAAGATCTGAATACACGTTATACACGTTTCAGAAACATTTCTACGATTCCAATAGATTTGAATAGACTTCAAAATTTCAAACATTTCAGAAAAACTTTCATAAATTTCACAAGGAATTCAAAAGATTTAAAAAAACTAAACACAGATTTCAAAATATTTCAGAAGATTTCGCAAATATAATATTACACTTTTCTATTCAAATAATTACCTTTAAATGAAAAATCTTTCATATTAAAATTTATTTGTTAAAAATAATATCAACTATTATATTTTTCATTGAAAATTCAGAAGATTACGCAGAGGTTTAAAATTTTTTTAAATATTTCAAAGATTTCAATTATTTAAAAAAAATTTCAGAAAATGTCGCAAAGAATTCAACAAATTCACGAAGTTTTTAAAGATTATAAAAAAAGATTTCAGATGTAGTAAAAAAAACGTCACAAAGATTTCAAAATATTTCATAAAAAAATTTCAGAAATATTTCACGAAGATTTCAAAGATTTCAAATATTTTTGAAAGATTTCACAAAGATTTCAAAATATTACAGAATATTTCACAAAGAATTTAAAGATTTCAGAAATGTTTCACGAATGTTACAAATATTTTACAAATATTTCAATAGATTTTGCAAATAATTGAAGGATTTCACAAAGAACACAAGGATTTCAAATACTTCAGATAGATTAAAAATACGTCATAAGGATTTCAAAATATTTCACAAAGTTTTCTAAGATTCGAAAGGATTGATAATTATTTTAGGAGATTTCGCAAGCAATTCAAAGATTCCAAAGATTTAAATATTTCACAAATATTTCACATCAATTTCACATCAATTTCAAAGATTTCAGAAAATTTCAAACATTCCAATAGATTTCCAAATATTTCAGAAGATTTCACGAATGTTAAAAAAGATTTTACAAAGATTTCAAATATTTCAATAGATTTTGCAAAGAATTTAAAGATTTCACAAAAAACACAAGGATTTCATGGATGTCAGATAGATTAGAAAAAAGTCAAAAAGATTTCAAACTGTTATTATTTTGGAAGGTTTCGCAAAAAATTTAAAGAATTCAAAGACTCAAAGATTGCACAGAGACTTCAAAAGATTTCACAACAATTTCAAATATTTCATAATATTTCACAAAGAATTTAAAGATTTCAACAATTTCATAAATATTTGAAAATATTTCAGAAGATTTTACAAAAAATATACACGTTCGAGAAAGATTTCTACGATTCCAAAATATTTCAAAATATTTCAGATGATTCTGCACAAAATGTAAAGATTTCATAATGCTTTCAAAGATTTTAATAATTTCGAACACTTTAATATTCCGGAAGATTTCAAAGATTTCAAAATTTTTAAAAATATTTCATGGAGATTATAAAACTTCCAATAGATCAAAGATCACAAAGCTTTCAAAGATTTCAGATAGATTAAAAAACGTCACAAAGATTTCAAAATATTTCACAAAATTATAAAAGATTTTAATTTATTTTTCAAGGTTCAAGATTCCGGAAGATTTCAAATATTTAAAAATATTCTAGAAAATTCCAATAGATTTCAAAGATTGCAAAGATTTAAAAAGATTTCAGAAAATATTGCAAAGAATCAAATGATTTTAAAGATTTCTAAAAGATTTCAAAGTTTCCAGTAGATTTCAAAGATTTCAAAATGTTCAAGAATATTCAATGGTGATTATAAAAAAATTTCAATAGATTTAAAATATTGCAAAATATTTCAAAGATTTCAGAGATTCCAAAAGATATTTAAATATTTTGCAAAGAATTGAAAGATTTCACAAAGGTTTCAAAGATTTCATAAATATCACAAAGCTTTCAAATATTTCAGATATAGTAAAAAAAACGTCACAAAGATTTCAAAATATTTCACAAAAATTTCAAAGATTTCAAATTATTTTAGAAGGTTTCACAAAAAATTGGAAGATTCCAAAGATTTCACACAGATTTCAACAGATTTCACAACAATTTTAAAGATTCAAAGGATTTAAAAAGATTTAAAAAGATTTCAAAACATTTCAAGCAATCCAATAGACTTCAAAATATTTCCGAAGATTTCACAAAGATTTCAAAATATTACAGAAGACTTTACAAAGAATTTCAATATTACACACAGATTTAAAAGATTTCAGGATTTCAGAAAGATTTCGACAATTTCATAAATAATTGAAAACATTTCAGAAGATTTTACAAAAAATATACACGTTTCAGAAAGATTTCTATGATTCCGAAAGATTTCTATGATTCCAAAAGATTTCGAAATATTTTAGATGATTTTGCAAAAAAATGTAAAGATTTCAGAATGATTTCAAAGATTTTAATAGATTTCGAAGCCTTCAAAATATTTCAGAAGATTTCTCAGAGGTTTACAATTTTTAAAAATATTTCAGGAAATTTAAAAGATTTCCATAGACTTCGCAAATTTAAAAAGACTTCACAAAATTTTTTAAGATTTCACAACTATTTCACAAAGATTGAAGATTCCGGAAGATTTCAAAGATTGTAAAGATTTTAAAAGATTTCACAAAGGTTTTAAAATTTCAAAAGATTTTAAATATTTCAAAATTTCCAGTAGATTTCAAAGATTTAAAAATGTTAAAAAATATTCCATGGAGATTATAAAAATTCCAATAGATTAAAATATTTCAAAGACTTGAAAGATTTCAGAGATTCCAAAAGATTTCAAAATATTTCAGAAGATTTTTCAAGGAATTGAAAGATTTCACAAAGTTTTCACAAAGACCACAAAGCTTTCAAGGATTTCAAATAGATTAAAAAAAACGTCATAGAGATTTCAAAAAAATTTCAAATATTTCAGAAAATTTCACAAAGAATTTAAAGATTTCAGAAATAATTCATGAAAATTTCAGGACTGTTACAAAGATTTCAATATATTTTGCAAAGAATTTAAAGATTTTACAAAGATCACAAGGCTTTCAAGATTCAAAAGATTAAAATATTTCAAAAGATTCCACATCAATTTAAAAGATTTCAGAAAATTTCAAAACATTCCAATAGACTTCACAAAGATTTCAAAGATTCCAAATATTTTTCAAAGATTTCACAAAGATTTCAAAATATTATAGAAGACTTTACAAAGAATTTCAATATTACACAAAGATTTAAGGATTTCAGAAAGATTTCAACAATTTCAAAATATTTCAGAAGATTTGACAAAAAATATATACGTTTCAGAAAGATTTCTACGATTCCAAAAGATTGAAAAATATTTCAGATGATTTTGCAAAAAAATGTAAAGAGTTCACAATGATTTCAGATTTTAATAATTTTGCAGACTTCAAAATATTTCAGAAGATTCCTCAGAGGTTTACAATTTTTTAAAAGATTTCAGAAAATTTAAAAGATACCAATAGATTTCGAAAATTTAACGAGTTTTCACAAAAATTTTCAAGATTTCACAACTATTTCACAAAGATGGATGATTCCAGAAGATTTCTAAGATTTGAAAATGTTAAAAAATATTTCATGGAGATTATAAAACTTCCAATAGAATTAAAATGTTGCCAAATATTTCAAAGATTTCAAAATATTTGAGAAGATTTTTCAAAAAATTGAAAGATTTCACAAAGGTTTCAAAGTTTTCACAAAGATCACGAAGCCTCTAAGGATTTCAGATATATTAAAAAACATCATAAAGATTCCAAAATATTTCACAAAATTTTCAAAGATTTAAGAAAATTTCAAACCATTTTAGAAGGTTCCGCAAAAAATTAAAGATTTTAAAGACTTAAAGATTGCACAAAGATTTCAAAAGATTTCACAACAATTTCAAATATTTCAGAAGATTTCACGAATTTTACAAAGATTTCAAAGATTTCAATAGATTTGGTAAAGAATTTAAGGATTTCACAAAGAACACAAGGATTAAAAATATTTCAGGTAGATTAAAAAAAACATCATAAGGATTTCAAAATATTTCACAAAATTGTCTAAGATTCCAAAGGATTTCAAATTATTTTAGAAGGTTTTGCAAATAATTTCAAAATTTTAAAGATTTCAGTAAATTTAAAACCTTCCAATAGATTTCAAAATATTTCAGAACATTTCACAAAGAATTTAAAGATTTCAGAAATATTTCATGAAGATATCAAAGATTTTAATAGTATCAAAAATATTTCAAAGATTTTAAGAATGTTACAAAGATTTCAAAGATTTACAAGGATTTCAAAGATTTACAAGGATTTCAAAGATTTACAAGGATTTCAAAGATTTCAATAGATTTTGCAAAGAATTTAAAGATTTTACAAAGACCAGAGGTGGTTAATGTTCTTCTATTTAAAAAAATATGAAAAGAAAAAGAAGAAAATTTCTTATTCGTGACGAGTTACACGCATTTTCAGTCCCAGTTTTAAAAGTTTTACAATTAAGGAAATTTCGTACGATATTCGCAGAGGAGACCTTCGACGCGATCGCATTTCCTGTTTCTAGAGAGAATACAAAAGCTGCCAATAATGCTGCATTAAACAAGCTGAATGCTTATTCTGTGCGCTTTATTCAAATTGGCATCTTTCACATGTCGCCTAGTTTCTGAATCGCTCGCCTAATGTTTCTATATATGCCAGTTCTAAAATTGACAACTCCCAACTTTATATCCGCACAATATTTCTCATAATTACGATCTAAAGATTTTAATATTTTCTACACCAGAGAGTGAAAAATGTAAATATTGTTTTGCAATTTTAGAAAATGTTTCAAAATATAGAAGGCAGGAAGAAATTTTAAAAATCAAAAAAGTTTCATTTATTTCCGTAAAATTGAAATGAATTAAGAGGAATTTAAGGAAAATGAGACAAATACGATTAAATTCATAAAAATTCAAGGTAAATTGGAAAAAAATCAAATGAATTGAAAAGAATTTAAAAGTATGAAAAGGATTAATTGAATTCAGTAACTTTGAAATGAGCTTCGAAAAATTCAAGGGAATTTAAAAGTATTTGATAAAATGCTAAAGAATTTAAGGTGAGGTTAAAAGACTAGAATCAGTTCGATACAAAATTTAAAAAAATTTTAAATCCATTGAATTAAGTAGAATTGAATGAATTTAGAAGATATAAGTAAATTCAAGAAATTCAAGAGAATTCCAAAGAATTTGAAAGAATTCAGGGTAAATTACACAAAAAACTCCCTACTAATTTCTAACCAAAGAAGTGATTAATGACTACAAAAAATTGAAGTTGAATTTCAAAAAATTCAAATGGATTGGCAAAAATGTTAATAAATTAATAATAATTCAGAGCGAATTCCAAATAAATTGCAAAAAATATTTTAAAATCTCTTGAAATATTTGAAACCCTGCGACATCCCTCACTTCTTGTGAATAAATTCTTATGATCTTGGAAATCCTTTGAAATTCTTTAAAACTCTTGAAAATTCCTGAGAAATCTTTTAGAATACACTAAAATATTTCAAATCCTTTTAAATTTTTTGAAATTTCTTAAAGCTCTTGAAAATTCCAAGGAATTTGAAAAAAATACATTAAAATATTTTAAATAATTTTATCAATTGATTAACATTTTTTTAAATCCATTAAATTAAGTAGAATTGAGTACATTTAAAAGAATTTAAGTACATTACAAAAAATCTAAAGGATTGCAAAGAATTTAAAAGAGATTCGTAACAAATTAATAAGAATAAAGGGTGAATTCCAAAAAAATAATTTGAAATCTCTTCAAATCTATGAAAACCTACAAAATACCTCACTTCTCGTTAATTAAATTCTTTAAAACCCACTAAAATACTATAAAATACAGTACAATTTTATGATGATATTTCCTGAAATCCTGGAAAATTTACTAAAATATATTGAGAGCTTTAACATCCTTAAAATCATCGAAATCTTATAAAATCCTGTGGAATATTTTGAAATATCTTTCGAAATTCCAGAAAATTCTTTATCCTAAAATATTGCAATCGCTATGAAATCCCTTTAAATGATTGAAATCTTTTATTTATCAAAATTGTATTACTTTCTTTTATACACATTAAACATTGAAGAGTTTTCAATTGGAAATATTCCAAATTTATCTATTTTAAATTGCAGATCGTTAAGATTGAAGAATATTAAAGTTTTAATCTTCAAAATTTGACTATCCCAAAAAAGCGTTAAAACTTTTAAAATCGAAATCTTTAAAATTGAATAACTTTCCATTAATTTTTTTTTTCAATACTGAAGTGTTATCAATTAAAAATTCTCAAAATTATAGAACTTTCAATTTTGTTTAAATTGAAGAGTTTAAAATTTAAAAAATTAATAATTATGCAAGTTTCAATTCTTACAATTGAAAGTTTAATAAATTCGATGATTTACATTTTAAGATAATTCAATTTGGAAGATTTAGAATAAAAATCTTGAATTTTAATCTTCAATTCATACAAAAAAAAAAACAAATTTTTATTTTTGAGTCATTAAAATTGATGAGTTTTCAATTGTAACTCTTCAGCATTATAGAACTTTAAATTATAAATCTTTAAAATTGAAGAGTTTTTAATTTCGAAAAATTACCCATAAAGTTCTACAAGATTAATTTTTAAAATTAAAAATTCTGTAAATTGAAATCATCCAAATCATCCGAATCATTCAAAATATTCAAAAACTAAAATATTGAATAAATTTACATTGAAAAATTATGTAGGTCTCGAGTTCAACAATTCGAAATTATGTAATTTTGATGTTTTACATTATAAAAACTTTTAAGAATTTTTATTTAAACATCTTCAAAATTGGCGTTTTCATCAATTGCAAATCTTTCAAATTAAACTATTAAAAAAAACGTTGAAAATTATATACATTTAAAATATAAATTTTATAAATGGAATAATTTAAAATTCTATATTTTCAAAATCTAGGATTAAAAATTATGGATCGACTTTAAAACTTGAAAATTCTGTAATTTTTATGATCCGCATTAGAAATTTCTTCAATTTTTCAGCTTGAGAATTGCAAATTTTACTTTTTATCGTCAAAATTATCCAAATTTAAGAATGTTTATTTATCCATCTTTAAAACTCAAGAGTTTTCAATTCTAAATCTTCAAAATTAAACCATTAAAAAAATCCGGGATTTACGTATTTCAAATTTGAAGTTTTTTAAATTAGGATTAAAAATTATGCATCTTTTAAGTTATAATTACAAATTCTGTTTTTTTATGTTTAAAATACGAAATTTCTTTAATTTAGAGAATTTAGAAATGAACACTTGACTTTTGATGTTCAAAAAAATCAAAATTTAATTATTTTTATCCATATTCGTTTAAAATTAAAGTTTTCAATTGTATCTCTTTAAAATTGTAAAACTTTGAATGGGAAAACATTTGAATTGAACTGTTTATAATTTTTGAAATTTTCAATTAAAAATGCACTTGATTTTTTATCTTTAAAATAATCCAAATTGAGGCATTTTTATTTAAACATCTTTAAAATTGAAAATTTTAATTTAAAAATATAGATTAGACATTTCATCAATTTGAAAAATTTAAAATTTGACTTTTTATCTTCAGTCGTCAAAATCTAAGAACTTTTATTCACACAACTTTAAAATGGAAAAGTTTTTAATTGTGTAGCTTCAAAATTGAACTATTAAAAAATATATATACTAGACGTGTGCAAAAAAATTCGATCCGATTTCGATCCAACATTGGGCGCACTTCGAATGTCGCAAAACCGACATTCAATCCGTGCTCCGATCGGATCGGTTTTTTCGATTCGATCGACCCACCGATCAAATGTCGAAAAACCGACATTCGATCCGTGCTCCGGTCGGATCGGTTTTTTCGATTCGATCGGCGCGTCGATCGAATG
>JAWWLR010000092.1:22730416-22743788 GCA_035041075.1 Acraspis erinacei | reverse complement strand
AGCCGGCGAGAGGGAGCGCTGAGGGCTGGTGCCCTCGGTCGAGGAACTGCTACTTGAGGATTGGGGAGGTGAGCTGCCATTTCGACAGCAGGAGGTTCTCTCGGAGATGGAGGGCGAGCTGACAGGCGCATTATAAGTCCAGACGATACGCTCGCTTGAGAGACCCTGGCCACTGTCGGGTCTCGTGTCCAGGAGGGTGTTGAGACTCGAGGTGACGTCGTCGTCGATGTCGATGTCCACGGTACTCATGGATGGATCCTTCTGGAACTGGAGGTGGTCCTCGGATCGAGAGGTCCTCACGAATCCACTCGAGTAGCCAAAGTTCGCGTTGTTTTTGCTCTCGCAAGCAGGCGAACACTGGGTGCTTTCGCGCCTCGCGGTTCCAACTGGTGAGGTAGTGGCTGAATTTGACCCGGTCACCTTGTAGCTTCGGTGGTGGCCGAGGATTTCGTTAGGACTGGTAGGTACGGAGTTGTGGTGATGATGGTTGTAGTGATTATAGCGATGGTGGGCATGATGATTGTTGTACCTCAACGAATCCACCTTCTTCTGGTACTTTGGAAGGAGACAGGTGCTTTGTTGCGTCCGGGAGAGGTTCAGCATCAAGTCTCCGGTCATCATGTAGGCCTCGAATCTGCAATCAAATTCACAGATTTCACAGCCCGAAATTCTCGCCAAACAGGGCAGATAGTGTGATTCTTCATGAAAATAGGGGAATAAATGGAGGATAGATTTCAAAAAATTAAATTAATGTAGGTACATGTGAGTTTAGAGCTACAATTTTTATGTGATCTAAAAGCATAGAATTCGAGACCTAAGAACAAAGGGGCGAGGCCTAATGCCTGAAACTTCGAGATCTATGCTTCAAAAGCCAGGGCTCTGAGATCTCACTTCTCGCGCCAAAGCGTAATAAAATCAAGAAGTAGTGCCGTGAATTAATCTCCTGAAATTTCTCTCCGTGTAGCATATTGAATTCAATATAAACGCTTTAAATTCCTGAGATTTTATTTATAGAATTATATTTCACTTTCAACAAAATAGTTAAATTTTCAACCGAAAAAAGATCCTTTTCCCACCAAAAGCGATGGATTTTGAAGTGGTTTCAGTTCTGAACGTTCAAATGAACGGATTTTTTTACTGATTAGTTTGCAAACCAGGAAAAGTGCGAAAAATGTTTGTTAATTTATACTGGAAAGAATTTATTATTGGAAAAGAATTATATTGAATAATTTAAATTGCAGTTGGAACAATATTTATGGGTAAAATAGAAATGTCGAAAAAAATTGCGTTCATTTAGACGTTCAGAACTTGAGGTACATTGGATTTCGAAAATTTCAAACAAAAGAGACGAAAATTTAAAAAAAATAGATGAATTAAACCTAAAGACGTGAATTTTCAACCTACAGAAAAAAGAGTTTTCCAGCCGATGATCAAACTTTCAAACAGAAATTAAACTAAAACCAAAAGCAGTTGAATTTTTAAACCAAAAAATTTACTTTGTAAAAAACAGTTTAAATTTCAACAAAAAAGACGATAAATGTCAAACAAAACAGTTTACTTTTCAACGGAGACGGATACTAATAAAAATAAGTTAATTTTTGCCCAAAATTGTTATTTTTTAACCAGTAACGACGCATTTCCAACCAAATAATCGAAATTTTAAGGCAAAAAGACGAATTTTATAGAGACTTGTTGAATTTTCTACAAAAAGCGTGCATATTCAACCAAAAAAATGGAATTTTCAATTGAAAAAAAAAGTTTTACACAAAAGATGAATTTTTAGTCGAAAAGGACGAATTTCCTATACAAACAGAACGGATGTCAAACTAAATTTCAACAAACAGGATAATTTTGAACCAAAGCTGAGGAATTTTCTTTTAAAAAATAAGACTTTTCTACGAAAAATTTAAATCTTTAATCGAAAAGGACTAATTTTCCATTTAAAAAACGAATGCAAAACGATATAGTTTAATTGTCGATAAAAAAGATAACTTTTTAATAAAATAGTTCAATTATCGACAGAAAAATTAATTTTCCTCCTGGAAAAATCAATTTTCAACCAAGAAAGATGAAAATTCAACAACTAAAAAGACTGTTCTACCAAAGAAGTTAAGACTCAAATTTAAAAGGAAGCACTTCCTATTTTAAACGACCAGATTAAACAAAACAGTTAAATATACGACGAAAAAAATATAACTTTTTAAGAGAATAGTGAAATTTTCAACACAAAAGTTCATTTTCAACCAAATAACTGAATTTTTAATTCTAAAAAATTCTAAAAATAATTTATTTTTTGGCGAAAAAAGACAACTTCTTTTAAAAATAATTAAATTTCTACAAAAAAAGTTCATTTTCAACGAGGAAAATTCCATTTTTAACCAAATAATTGAATTTTGAAGCAAAAAATACGAATGTTTTAGAGACCTGTTTAATTTTCTACCAAAAAATATGAATTATCAATCTAAAAGTACTAATTTTGTATCCAAAAAGAGGAATGTCACATGAAGCAGATACATTTTTGACGAAAGAAATAACTTTGAAAGAAAGTAATGAAATTATGTATAAAAAAGTTAATTTTCAAAAAAGAGGAATTTTCAACTTAAAAAGATGTCGAATTTAAAACAAAACAGTTTTAACAAAAAAAGTTTATTGTCTACCAAGAAAGATGAATTTTCAACAACAAAAAAGACTTTTCTACCAAGAAATATGAATTTTCAATTTAAAATGACGAATTTTCTACCAAAACCGAAAAATACACAAATCAATCAAATTTGTTAGAAAAATGATGACGTTTAAACAATATAGGCGTATTTTCAACCAAATTGTTTAATTGTTAACCAAATAGTTGCCTTTTCATCCAAAGTGTTGAATTTTCAACAAAATAATTAAACTTTAAACCAAATAATATCATTTTAAACAAAAAGAAAACTGAATTCTCTGCTAAGAATACAATAGTAGAGTTTTCAACCGAAAAGGATGAAATTTCAACAAAAATAATTAAATTTCCTGGTAGTCTTCTATTAATTCATTTCGAATTTAAGCGAAAAAACATTTAAAGGGGCAGTTTCTTGAAAACATGGGTAAAAAGAGGATTTCCTTTAAAAAAAGGAGAAAAAAGAGGGAATAGGGGAAAGAGTGTGAAAACTGAATTTACTTTTTGAGGTGATTGGTTAGAACTTTTAAAAAATGTGAGTTTTTTTGTTTGCTTGTACATACCTGGGAGTATTTTTCTGTCTGCCAAACTTGTCACCGGACAATGGTTCCCACTGGGCGCGTTCCTCTTCTTTGAAGCTGTCGAATTGAGGTAAAAGTGCTTCGATTTCCGAGGAGCCGGACGCATCGCTACACGATCCATTACTCCTGACTGCATTTTGCGGAACTCCCGGAGGATTCTGCGGAAGACTTATCGACGACAATTCCGATCCGGAATTTTTTCCGCCTTTCTCGTCACAATTTCCGGAAGATCTGTTTCTCGAGTTGTTTTCAATTCCTGTTCGAAAGAGTTTCAAACTTTCAGCACCTTCGCAAATCGGCTGGCCGGAACACAATAAACGTCGCACGTACGATTTTATGGATGGATCTAAAACGAGAAAGGTCGATTCAATCATGCTTAAAATTTAAACGGGTTTTTGTCAATTATTTTGATTTATTTTAAGTATTTGATTAATTATAATTATTCAAATGTGAGCCAGGGAGGCCGTAAAACTTTATTTTCAAAATTCCCTAACTCTTCCCGAGTGTTCTTTAATCCCTAGTAAATTATTTAAATTTCGCGGGAAAATGTATCCGCTTCAAATTGAAAAGGGCGCTTAATCAAAATGGTAGCAGAAGTCAAAGTAATAGAAAACATAAAAACCTAGACGATTATTAATATTAATGCAAAAAAATTGGTTTCTGAATATGCTTTAAACACTTTTTAGTTGAGTTTTCAAATTAAAATAGTCACTTGAATTTTCTACAAAAAAAAGACTAATTTTAAAAAAGTACATGAATTATAATCTAAAAAGGATTAATTTACAACCAAAATTAGAATAGTCAGAATGTGAGTGGAATAAATGTTCAACGAAAAAAAATAATTTTCAAAAAACAGTTTTTTTTAACAAAAAAAAAAGATTTTAAAAAAAAAATATGAATTTCTATCCCAACAATTAGTGGAATTTTAAACCCAAAAGATGAATTTTCTACCAAAAAAGGTACAGTTTCAATAAAATATAAAAATATTTCAACTAAAAAAGATAAATTGACTAACCAAAACCAGAATAGTTCAATTAGCAGTTAGAAAAGTAAATTTTAAACAACAAAAATAAAACGCGTTTTCCGCAAACTTAATTTATTTTCAACTAAACATATAAATCGAGCAAAAATGGAAAAGTTACGTCTTCAGTTAAAAATATAAAAATTTAACTAGAAAGAAACGAATTTGCAGCCAACGAAATAAATGTAGAATCACAGTGCTGAATTTTCAACCAAAAATATGAATTTTTTACCAAATAGTGGTTTTTCAACCCAAAAGATAAATTTTCTTTGAAAAAAAACGAATTTTTAAATAAATATATTTTGTTCAATCCAAGAAATGAATTCTTAAAAAAATATAATAGTTAATGGAAGCGCTAAAGTCAATTTTCAACTAAAATGATAAATCTTAAAAAAAAATTTAATTTTTAACCCTGTTAACGAAATACATGAATTTTTAACAAAAAAAATAACATTTCTACCAAAAATAATATACTTAATTTTCAGTTAGTAAAATAAATTTTACGAGACGAATTTTTAACAAAGTATAGGAAGTTTAAAAGAAAAATATATTTAAAAAAAATAGATTACTTTTCAAGAAAATAAATAAATTTTTAATCACATAGTGTAATATTTAACCAAATTGCTAAATTATAAACCAAATTATCAAAATTTCAACAACAAAAAAACGATTCAAATTCAATTGAAAACCGTTGAATTTTGAAACCCGAAAAGTTGAAGTTTCAACAAAAAGGTTATTTCTCAGCCAAAAATACGAATTTTCAACCAATAAATGTATTGTCTATCTTTAAAGACACATTTTCAACAAAATACAGGAATTTGCAAACTAAGTAGTTGAATTTTAACCAGACTGTTTAATTATAATACAAATGGTCGAATTTTTAAAAACAAAAAATGAATTCTCAACCAAAAAATGAATTTTCAACAAAAAATGTGTTTTCTATCATGAAAGATAAACTGTTTAAAAAATGAATCTAAAACGATGAATTTTTAACAAAACAGTTGAATTTTCACTAAAAAATTAATTTAAAAAAACGAATCTTTATCAAAATAGAACAATTTTCAATCAAATAGATAAACTTTCAACTAAAAAAATTAATTTTTAATAATAGTTCAAAGACGAATTTTTTATAAAACAGTTTAGTTTTCTACAAAACACTTGAATTAAAAAAAAATTTAATTCTCAACAGAAAAAGATTAGTTCTTAACCAAACAGTTGCATTTCTAACCAAATAGAGAATTTTTCAACCAAGAAGATTAATTATCTTAAAAAAAGGAATTTTCCACTAAAACAGATCAACTTCAAACTAAAAATGGAAAAGTTAAATTTTCATCTGAAAAAATTAATTTTGAACAAGCTTCAACAAAATAGTTCCATTTTCAACCAGAGAATGAACCTTCAAAAAAATAAAAATACATTTTTAACAATAAAATGTTCAACTTTTACCCAAGTAGTTGAATTTTCGATTTAAGAATATCAATTTGAACTAAAAATGGATTAATTAAATTTTCGATTGAAAGACATTTTTTTCAACACAAAAAAATTCAACAGAGTTTAAACTTTCAACTAACGAGATGAATTTTTAACTAAAATAATTAAATGTTCAATGCAAACCATTTTTTACATAATTGTTAAATTTTCAACCAAAAAGGATACCAAAAAGAAGTACCAAAATTTTAATCTTGTAACATTTTTAACACAAGAATCTTTTATGAAGGGAATAAAACATTTTTAATTTATATAAATTACAAAATTCTAATTTAGTAACCTTGACAGTTATTCAAAATGCCTCTTACAGAAATTTCCTGACTTGTCCCTGATCTTTCCTGACCAATAAAATTCCGCTAATTTTCCCTCATTAGAAGATTTCCCCTGTCCTACGTGCACCCTGAAAACGTATTACAAGAATTCGATTAAAACCCTATTATGTACAAAAAAACTTTCCAAGCTGGAAAAATATTTTTCAAAAATAATTTCGGAAATGGTCTCACACTCTTCAAAGGTAATCTATAATCTTTAACCTCGTCAGGGATTGAATATGGGCATTAACATTGAGAGATAAATATTTAGAGGGTTGAATTGGATGACTATGATGAATTGGATAAACCGGAGGTAGCGCGACTTATCTGCCAACTTTCACTCAATGGATTTAAAATAGAGGGAAAGCGAGTGCACTTTCTTTTGAAAGAAACCCTCCTCGAGCGCATACCTACCTAGGTGAAAAAAAAGAAAATAAAAAAAAAGACGAAGAGTGCAGGGAACTCACTCACCCCTTCGCAGCTTCAACGTGACGGGGTCTGGGGAGAGCCGGAGACATTTCAGAACTGAAACAGAAAAGAAATAAAGTGCTTGCGGGTGAACGAGCCATAAAACTGCATACCCTTAGTACTAAACACAAGTACGATATTTTTAATGCAACCCCTTTTAACAATCCATCATGATTGTATCTTAGAAATATTTTAAATTGCAAATCGTTAAAATTGATAAATTTTCAATTATAAATCTTCAAACTTAAACTATTATAAACAAAAAACATTCAAAATTACATAAATTTACAATTCAAAATTTTAGAGCTGTGAATTTTAAATCTTGAAAATTCAAAAATTTAAGAGCTTTTAATTTGGAAAATTTACAATTAGGAATTATGCAAATTTGAAGTATTCAAATAAAAAATTTCTTCAATTTGGAAGATTTAGAATTGAAAACTCTTGACAAACTTTCTGAATTTTTCATATACATCTTTAAAATTGCATAAATTTCTATTTTATGCCTTCACACTTGAATAATTTAAAATTTTAATTTTTCAAAATTGAACTATTCCAGGATTCAAAATTACATACCTTTAAAACATAAATCTTAAAAATGGAATAATTATCATTTCTACATACATCTCCGAAATGCAAGAATTTGCAATTGTTATGCTTCAAAATTGTAGAAATTTGAATTATAAATATTTAAAATTAAAAAATTGAAGAGTTTTTTAAAATTATTTTATAACTAAAAATTATGCAAGTTTTAATTTTGACAATTAAAATCTTAAAAAAAATTAAATATAACACACACACACCCCCACACACACAAACGTTAAAATTTGCATACTTTTAAAATATAAATCTTAAAAATTGAATAATTAGCTTTTCTGCGGATATTTTCAAAATTCAAGAATTTTGTAATTTTAATTAGTTACATTTGAAATTTTTAAAATTTGGAAGTTTTAGAATTAAAAACTCTTCACTCTTGACAAAATTTATGAATTTTTATTTGTAGATTTTAAAAATTGAATATATTTAAATTTGAAATCTTCACGACTGACTATTATTCAATTTGAAATCATAAATCAGAAAATTTCAAAACTGAAGGATTTTTAAATGTGAATATTCAAAACTGAAATAGTACAAAAAAACGTTCCATAATACATAACTTCAAAATTAAAATCTTGAAAATTCAATAATTAGCAAGTCTATATGTTTTTGAACTTCAAACATTTTCCTTTGTATCTCTTGGAAATGGTAAAACTTTGAAATTGTAAATCTTTTAAAATTAAGAGCTTTTAATTTTAATAATTTATAATTGAAAATGATGCTGGTTTCAAAATTTACAGTTAAAAATTCTGTACCTTTGATGATTTACAATAAAAATGTCTTTAATTTTCCAGATTTCAAATTGAAAGCTTTCAGAATTTTTATTTATAATGCTTAAAATTGAACTATTACAAAAACGTTCAGAATTATATACCTACAAAATATAAATCTTTAAAATGGAATAATTAGTATTTCTACACATACTTTAGAAATTCAAGAATTGTCATTTGTAATGCATGAAAATTGTAGAACTTTTAATTGTAAATCTTTAAAATTGAAGATTTTAATTTTGAAAACTTACAATTAAAAATTATGCACGTTTTAAGTTTTATCATAAAAAATTCTAGGCCTCGAACTCACGTCAAAGGTAAAAAATAGGGTCACAAATTTGTAAAAATAGTTTCTTATATTTTTTCAAGTATTAAACTTGTGTGCCGTCTAAATTACAAAATTTTGGTTGACAGTTCATCCTTTTCGGTTGAAAAGTCTACTATTGAATTTTCAACAATTTGATTAAAAATTGTTTTCTTTCCAGGCTAAGAAAATTTTGTTTGGTTGCAAATTATTATGTTCCGGTTAAAAATGAAGTTTTTTGTTAAAAATTGAACTGCTTTGTTGAAAATTCATATTATCGACTAGGAAATCCAACAATTAGTAGAAAATTTAACTATTTGGTTGCATTCAAGTATTTGGTTGAAAAATATGAATTTTCAACCAAAAAGACGAACTTTCTAAAAAACCAAACTAATTTTCAAAAAAATAGTTTAACGAAAACAATTAATTTTAACAAAAGAATTTAACTTTCTACCAAATATTAAAATTTTTAATTAAAAAAAAGTCGAATTCTGAACAAACATGTAGCAGTTTCTTTTTTAACGAAAAACAGATTTCAATCTTTAATCAATTAAAATGGTGAATTTTCAACCAAAAAAATTAATTTTCATCACAAGAGCATCAGCTAGGCAATCTGAAAAACCTGTGTACGGATCCCAGCGGAGCTAGAGAGCAATTTTTTCACAACTTAGAAATAAAAATCAATATGAACAAATATTGATTTTTGACCCGCAGACAAAAAACACTTAACATCAAGTTATTTTAAAGAGTTTAACCGTCTACCAAGTCATTACTTTCTTCCATCCAAAAAAGATTGATTCTGAACAGAAAATGTATTAGTTTATATTTCAACCAAAAAAAGGTTTTAATTTTTTAATCAAAAGCACTTGAATTCAACCAAAAAGAAAATTTGTGAACATGAGTTTAATTTTCAAGACAGATTTTTCCTTTAAGAGAGAGAAAAAATTGTAAACTAACTATATTGTATTTTGAAGCAAAAAGTTGAATCTTCAACCCAGAAAATTATTTTCCTACCAAAAAGAAAGAATTTTCAACAAAATACATAGGATAGTTAAATTTTCATTAAAAACATTAATTTCGAACATAAATAAGGAATTTTCAACAAAATAGTTAATTATAGTAATTAAAATCTTCTTTTACAAATCAAGAATCATTGTTATTCAATTTTATATTTAAATTTAAAAAAAGCACGCTTTCTAGAAAATTTCCTGACATTTTCAGATTTCCCCAGGTATATAAGAATTCCCTGACAATTCATTTGAAACATTTGAAAGTTTTTTTTTTTTTGTTTTCGAAAATCTCACTTTCTAAAATAGTCAACTATTTTCCAATCAACACTTAATATTAAGTTTGTATTTTAATTTAAAATTGTGTGAGACAAAAAAATATTGTGCAAAAATATAGTGCAACCTACAGTGGATAATCAATAATTAAAATAACCAATGTATGTAAAATAATTAATTGAATCTCATAAATAATTAAGACGCTATGCGTTTCACTGAATAAAAATAAAAATTAATTATGCGCTTCTTTTATTTGTGTTCTCAATGATTATCTACTGCAGGTCGTATTATCCAATGTAGGGAGGTTTCCCCTCTATAATAAGAGGCCAAATTGCCATAGCTCTGGCGAATTCAATAAAACTTGAGTAAAACTTTTTCGTTATATTCCCGATTTTGAATTCTTCTAAGTTTCACTAAGCAGACGACTCTCGTGAATTCTAGCGATTTCCATAAAAAAGAATTGTTTGATAAATTATCAAATTTTGAGAAAACTCTTGAGCCTGACTAAATCGAATGGTATGACATAAGGCAAATTGCAAAGTCTAATCGAATGCAAGTGGAAAAAGTTACGTCAGACAAATTTTCAATGCTAATGTTTATGGCCGACTGCATTGCATGAATATCATTAGAAACTTTTCCAATTCAGTCTTTCGTATTTGATTACTAGAAAAATCTCGAAAGTGAGAAAAAGGCTCATATAAGGAGAGAAATTTTATCTTCTCCACCTACTACGATATTAATTATTTAAATTAGGCTGCGTGCTCCTACAAAAAAAGTTTTATATCCTATTAAGATCTATTAAGATACTTTTCCACCCCTACCCCCTGTTCACTTCCCCAATTAACACTCCCATTCCCCTACTTAACCAGTCCACATTTCCAAATTTCCTGCAATATTTAAAATAAGCTGAAATTTTCGGAAATTTGATTAATCCTTTAAAATACTGTGAAATATTTTGAATTTCCAAAAAATTCTTGGATTTTCTATTGTGTAATATAGTTATGCCGTCATGCAGAATATTCTAGAAACTTAGCACGGACACGAACCACTTGAGCTATGGAATGGTCTCAGTGTCGGTAACATGTCGGCAACAGGAATCTAGGATATAAGATCTCCTCCTGATAAAAAATTCCCTGACTGAAGGGTAGATAACATTCTAATCAAACAAAGATCGTTGGCCGACTAACTAACCACACCAAAGAAGAGTAAATATTGCAAATTTCATTAAGGTAAAAGTCAAAACTAATATTCAGAGAGGGATAATTTGAATTTGCATAATATTCAAATTACAAAACCAATTTGAAAAACTATATTAGAAGGGTTTAAAAAGACAGGCTAAAAGCCTCAAATTATTGCAGAGGGTGGAAAATAAAGTAGATGGTTGGGTCGTTTGGAAATGGAACATTACGTCAGACCGATCCATTGCCCACGCTGTTCAGTTTAACCCTTCGGTGGTTACGCCTGAGCAAAACTGTGAAATTAGCATAGAAAAATATCCAACATTTTCGAAACTGTGGTCTTCCATTTCGTATTAATCGATTAGCTTTAAAAGCCGAGAGTGTAAAGGTTTTTCCCTACTGCAAATATTTCCAAATAGCGAGAAAAACATTAATATGTCCTGTTGCTCACCGATGACTTTTTGGAAGATTTAAAAATATTAAAAACTAGGAAGCACTGTTTTCTCATCTCGAATTGATTTAAAGCAATAATATTAAGGATTTTTCTGTTCAACATTGTAATTTACTCATATCAAGCTTCACTGAATCTTTTACGCCAATCATTCTGTTTTGTAGAATTCGGACATCACAGTCTAAAATGATCTGAAAACGAACGAATTTTCAACAAAAAAGTGAAATTTTCATTCCTAATAACGCATCTTCAACAAAAAATAAAGATTTTTTAAAGAAGTAGTCCAAATCATCTGAAAAGGCAAATTTTCAATTAAAAAAGTTGAAATCTCAACCAAAAAGAGTAGTTTTTAATCAAATACTGACTTTTTTTTACCAAACTGTTGACATTTTAAGCCAAGAAAACGATATTTCTATAAAACTGTTGAATTTTCAACAGAAACGGAAACTCGAAAGTTGTCTTTTGAACTGAAGATTGACTTCGAAACTAGAAAAAAGAAAAATTAAGTTTGAACAAAATGGTCGAACTTTCAAACAAAACAGATTAAATTTTGAGGAAAAAAAGTTCCATTTTCCGAATTTTAAAACAAACAAGATTTAACTTCAACCACAATCAAAATAGTTGAAGCCAAAAACACGAATTTTCTGCAAAAACAGTTAAATTTTCATCAAAAAAATTGATTTTCCATGATAAAATAAAAAATAAAAAAGAGGAGAGTTCTTAACCAAAGCAGATTCATTTTTAATCAAACAGTTACATTTTTATAACTAAAAGAGAAATTTCAACCAAAAACAAAATGTAACACAGTAGTTCATCTTTCAACAAAGTAGCAGTAGTAGTAGTAGTGCTTTATTTATTTGAGAATCAACTGTTTCATACGAACAGGTTACAGTTAAATTCTAAAAATAACTGTTCTTCTAATAAATAAAAATACTAAAATTAAAGGTTGATTGTAAACATTACCTCAGATGAGATAAACCTTGTTTACAGCAGAATCAAAAAAATCTTTAACTATATAATTAATTATAATGCCCATTCTATAAACCATAATATTTTTTTAATGGTATTTTTATTAGGGTTATCGAGAATATTCTGCCAGGAATTCCTTATTTCGCACAGATCCCTGCTTTGGCTGATACATGAAAGGAGTACAATTTTCAATAAAAAGATGAATTCTCAACCAAAAAATAACGAAATTTAAACAAAACAATTACATTTTCAATCAAGTAGTAAAATTTACAATAATTTTCAACCAAAAAAAATTTTCGACATAATAACAAAACATAATTTTCGAACAAAAAAGATGGATTCTGAATCAAAAATTAAATAATAGACTATTCAACTAAAACAAGAAGACCAAAAGTATATTAAAACTATTTGGACAAATTTTAAACCAAAAATACAAATTTTTTAGATGGTAGTTGAAACTCTATCTCGAAAAGTTGGATTTTCTACAAAAAAATTTAATATTTATCTAGTGTTGCGTAAGTTACATTTACTAGATAAAGTAACTTTAAGTTACGTAAAAAGTTACTTTTTCACTTTTTTAATTTTATAATTTAAAAATCAAAATAACTCAGACGATAAAACATCAAAACTTAATCAAAAAAGAAATAGGAATTAGTAACATAAATAAAAAAGACACAATATATTTTAACAAGTAAAGAAAAATGTATATTTAAAATAAAATTCAAATTGAGTAATAGACCAACAATCGAACAGTTAAATTTTCAACCAGAAAAGACAAACTTTGAACAAACTAACTGAACTCTCTACAGAAATATTTTTAACGATAAAGGTGAATTTTAAACACAAAAACAACACTTTTAAACAAAAGAGTTAAATTTTTACCAAAAATATTCCTTATTTTTCAAAAGATTAGGTGCACTTTCTATTAAAAAAGTTTTATTTTTAGCAAAATACATTAATTTTTCTACCAAAATAGATGAATTTACAAAATAAAAAAATTAGATTTTTTTACTAAAAAAAGAGATGAATTTTGAAACGAAAAAGCTAAATTTTGAACCACGAAAGAAAAAATGATATTGAATTGTTTATTTTTTCAGGCAAAAAAACGAATTTTCTGCGAAACAGTTGCATTTTCAAACCGAAAATATGAATTTTCAACAAAAAAGTTACTTTTTAACCTAAAAGTTGAGCTTTCTATCAAAATAGTGGAATTTTTAACAAGGTAAATGAATTTTCAACCAAGTAGTAGTTAAATTTTCAATGAAAATAGGTGAATTCTCAACGAAAAATGTGATAGTTGA
>JAWWLR010000092.1:22534345-22549010 GCA_035041075.1 Acraspis erinacei | reverse complement strand
TACACGATTTCCCCAAATCGTAACCGACTATATCAATTATTAATATTGAAATAGCAAGTATTGATATAAAATTTCTTCCAGTGTGTATATTACTTTGTTCTTGAAAACCATACTGGTTAGAGCTCATAGACTTATTTTTATTGATGTCTGTAAAAAGTCAGATTTTCATATATTTTTGAGAAAATAATTTGTTATGAAATTGGCCTATAAATATTTGTTTCATTTTTTGAACCTGTCTTGTGTAAGGGTATTATTCTGATACACATAAAAAACCGGGAGCTTAGTTATGTTGCGGCTCAAGCAAAAGTTGGCATCCTTTAGAAATTAGGATCTAAAGGACTCTTTTTGAGGCTTCGTTTTTAATTTATTGATCTCCGATAGATGGCGATTGGCGGGATCCGACGTTTTCAACTGCGCATGAGCCAAAAAGCGCGGGCTTATTCGAAATCAACAAATACTATTAATGATCATATATATATATAAATATTGACAAACATTTTGTATTATTTTTACAACAAATTAATTTGAATAACAGAAATACATAACTTTTTTCAAATTTGATATTAACGTAATATTGCAACTGCATACTATATAATTTCAAATAGTACCGCGTAAAATTACATTAAAAACTGTCACATTTCTGTCGAGAATGACTAATGTCTATAATCTTAGTTTCTTTATTAAATTTTTCCCATTGCAATATTTTTAAATCCGCATTATAAAGTAAAATATGCAAAATCTTGAAGTTTTAAAATACCCTTATACCTTTCAAATTCTTTGAAATCTTTTGATATCCCTTCAAATCTTAACAATCTCTTTAAAATTCCTCGGAATCTTGAAAAATACCACAGAATCTTTGAAGTCCTTTAAAATGCTTTAATTTATTTAAATATATTGAAAAATCCTTAGAGTCTTGAAATACCCTTAACTATTTCAAATTCTTTGAAATTTTTGGATATCCCTTAAAATATTTTTATTCTCTCTAAGATTCTGCGGAATCATTAAAAATCCCATACAATTTTTTAAATCCTTCAAAATGCCATTAAATTATTGAAATCGATTGAAAAATCTTAATTTTAAAATACCTTCAAATATTTAAAATTCTTTGAAATATTTGAATATCCCTCGCAATCTTTCAAATCGTTTTGAAATTCCTTGTGATCTTTAAAAATAAAATTAAATCTTCTGAAATCTTTAAAATGTCTTTAAATTATTGAAATCTATTGAAAAATCTTGGAGTTTTAAAGAACGCTTATATATTCAAAATTCTTCAAATATTTTGATATCCCTTGTGATATCTTAGTTTATTCATTAAATTCTTTCCAGTTCACTATTATTTATTTCGAATTATACAGTAAAAAATGCATCATTAAGTTGTACAATCTTCGAAGTGAGTCAAGGCAGAAGTGACAAGAAGCTTCTGTTAGAACGTTTTGAATCCATACTTTGGGTTACTTTAGATACAATTTATCATTTGTGGTTCCTTTCCAGCAAGAGAGTTTCTTTTTTGTTGCAGCTTATTTTTGTTTGAAACCAAAAATTGATTTTCCTGTTAAAAAATCTCGATTTATTTTTAATAGAGTAGTTTTAATCACTGGGTAAAATATAAAAAATAATCTGTGGTTATCTTATCATCATCTGCCGCAACATTCTTTTTTTAACTATTAAAAATCTCATCCAATTCTTCATTGCTGATAGAATTAAATGGTGACATACCAATTTCATTTTCTATTTCTGGAAATGTCATAGGATTACCAAAAATCTCTGTTTTCAAGTCTAACGCAACATTTTAAAAATATTGAGTCATTTCATTCGCAATCTCTACTTGGTTATCTAAATCTCTAAGTAACACTTTTAGCCTCTTTATTTCATTTTTATCTTATCGCTTTTGTTATTACTTAATATATTATTTACATCTGACTAGGTTTTACGAGGAGAACTCTGAGCTTCTTAAATATTATTATACTAATTTTAATAATGATATTAAAATATTATCTCGATTTTTAAATTTGATTAGAAGATTCGGATACTTATAGTTTCCTTCTTCGGAATATTTCGGTATTTCAAAGATGTTTTAAAATTTTTCTTATCTGAAAATACGCAAATTTAAAAAAATCAAAAGAAAATTATGAGACAAATATTGAACGTGTCATCAGATACAGAGTCATATAAGATAAGAAAATCACTTTTGAAATTAGTCCTGTAGGTGACAATGTGAAACTTGAATTATTCTCACAATTCAGAATTGTTTTCGTTATATAAATGGACGTACTTCTGCTTTAGATCAGTATTTATTTAAAATTTTGCACTTAGTTAGTTAAAAATTGATATATACAGTAAGTAAAAATAATAATAAAATATTTAATCAATTAAACAAAACTTATGGGTGATTCTCAACACTCTTTTTCAATAAAAAAGATGTCCCTAATAATCACAAGTATGAAAAGTTCAAAGAAATTTTTATAAGACGATTTAGATATTTTTTATTTTTACTGCAGAAATGCAAACACCGGAAAATGTTATTCAAGATGCCATTGAAGAAACAGGTAAATATAAAAAGAATAAATTACCTATAATTTAGCTATCATCTTATTTAATCAAAATATCAGGTTGTACACTAGGGTGGTCAAACTTTTTCTCTCGAATTTTCATGCTCATTTCTTTCGCATCTGTTCAAATACACACAAAAATTAATATGTATGTTTTGTTGAAAAAATATTTTCAGAGGTTCCGCGATCCCTATAAGTCTTAACACGTATTTCTCGTAAGAAAAAACGTCGTATTTGTACATTTTATTCAGAATCATCAATTAGAAACTCAACATTTCTTTTGTACACTTTTGTCCAGTGTTCTACACTTTTTAATTAAAGAGAGGTAATAATCAATGCAAGTCAACGAAAATCATTCTTTAAACAATTTATAATTTTATTTCTACTCTTCTGCTAATATTTAAAAAATTACGTTCAATATAATCCATACAGAAATTTTGGAAGAATATTGAAAATATTTGGTTTTGTTTTAGGAAAAATAGATTCACAATAAAGAAAAAGATTATTTGAAAAACAGTTTTCTCTTATGTTTATTTATTATTTATTATTTTGTGTTTTAAAATATTATATTCCACAATAAAGCTTTTTGCCTTTTTTAGGATTTGGTAAATTCAATATAAAAATAACAACTCTGGGTGCATTGATTTTTTTCAATTGCGCACTTAGCAATGTGAGCACAGGATACATATTGCCCGCAGCCGCATGTGATTTCGAAATGACAACTGTTGATAAGGGTCGCATAATCATAGCGCCTGTATTTGGTTAGTTAAAAAACATATTAAGCTTTATCAACAATATTTTACATAACATAAGTATGGTTTCCTCGTTTTCTGGGTATGAGCAAAGTAGGTTTCTTCGACCCACGCGCGCTGCAGTTCTGCGCGATACGTAAAAACACTACTTTTCTGCATTGGCGCACAATATTCTATTTTGAAATACATAAACTGATAAACACTTTTTCATGGTGGCGCTTGGAATGATTGTTAAGGATAACAAATTTGAAATTGTTTTATTTTCTTTATAAGAGATTCTATGTAAAAATGATACAAGGTTAAGATTATGGTAATTGAATATTCATGGTCAGGGAAAATAAACAAATAGTCCGGTAAAAATTAAGGAAACTTGTAAATGAAGTTGTGTGGCAGCAGATTTGGCTTTAGATTTTTTTATTTTGTTGAAAATTTAATGATTTGTTAAAAAGCCATGCTTTTTATTGAAATTTCAAATGTTAGTTTTTGAAATTCTAAGCTTTTCTAATACATTTGACTTTTATGCTAAAAAGTTCAACTATATTTGGTTGAAAATTCTTCTTTGTTGGTTGTTGTAAATTCTAATACGAAATTGTTTTATTTCTTGATGAAATGATGATGAAATGTTTATTATTTTTTAACAAATAGGTTCCTGTATCGGATCTCTCCTCTGGGGATTTTTGGCTGATCTCAAAGGACGAAGGATTTCATTAATGGTTGCATTGTTTCTTCAAGCAAATGCCGAAATTTTAATGTCATTCGCTTCAAATTACTGGGCGTTACTCTTCTTCAAATTTCTGAGTGGTTGTTCGTAAGTATTTTAAAAACCAGTTTCTGCTTTAAAAATGTCAAACAATAATTAAATATTCCAAATTTCACTTACATTTAATTTAGAATGATGGGTGAAATATCCATTTTGTTCACATATGTCGGAGAGTTTCAACCCATCAGATTCCAAAAAAGGGTTCTTTCATGGGTAAACTTTTTTATGGGTATTGCAGTAATTATTTTACCTCGTAAGTATAACAATTTCTGGAAAAGGTATTAAAACTTTTAGAAATAAAATGAGACTTCACAGCTCAAAATGAATTTAAAACAGAGGGAACCGAAATTATAAATTTTCTAACTATCAGCTCGATTTTATCTAAAAAGGAGGAAATTTGAACTACAAAGATTAGTTTTCTACCAAAAAAGACAAATCTTCAACTAAAAAACAACCTTCAACCAAAAAGATAAATTTCGGACCAACTGGTTTAAATTTTTCCAAGTGGTAGAACCATCAATTAAAGAAATCAATTTTCATAAAAACTTAGCATTGAAAAAAATTAATTTTTGACAAAGAAGATTTTCAACAAGGTATTTAAAATATCAACCAACGAAATGAACTTTCAACTAAAATAATGATTAGTCAACTTGAGTAGTTAAATTTTCATTAAAAAAATTAAGGGCAGAAAACAAAATTTCAACGAAAGGGATGACATTTTTAACTTAAGTGATGAATTTTCAAGAAAAAATTATTTTTTAATATAGTGGTTCAATAATTAACTAATAAATTAAATTTATAAAAAAAGGAATTCTCAACGAAAAATTTTATAGTAAATATTGCATTCATCAGAGATTTTAATTTTAAATAAAAATATTTGAATTTAAGAAAAAAAGAAGAAATTTCTACAACAATAGATTTATTTTTAAGCCGGAAAGACCCAAACAAACATTTGAACTTTCAACCAATGAAGATTTCAGTGGAATTTTGCACACCGCAATATGAATTTTCAACAATAATAGTATATTGTGCAACGAGTGGAATCGCCGTCTCCCACAAGATTCACAAAAAATCAAATTTCTAAGAAAAGAGTTCAAAATTCAATCAATAAGTTGAATTTCCAACCAAAAGCTTTATTTTTTAATTGCAACCAAAAGTGATTAGTTAAATTTTCAAATAACAAACATTTATTTTTAAACGCAAATTAAACGAATTTTCAGCAATATAGTTAAATCTTTTAGCAAAAAAATAGATTTTTACTAAGTACTAAGTTTAAATTTCGACCAATTAGTTGAATTTTTGACCAAAAAATATGTCTTTTTAACAAAATAGGTGCAATTTTAACAAAATAATGAAATTTCTAACCATCTGATAGGTTTTTTAACCGAAAGGCAATGAATTCCGAACCAATAATATATTCAAAAAATAAGTGATATATTTTTCAGGAACTTTACTTAACATGGAGAATGTATCACGTATCACCTACCACGTATCACGTATTTTGTGCATGATATTTTGTGTATTTTAGATACAAAATTACTTTTAACCAAGAATAGTTGGCTTTCCTTAGTTTCTTTAAAAAAGAGCAAAGGAGTTTATAAACGGCCCCTATAATCTGTTAAGTTAACTTTCCGTATACGTCTCAAGTTATAGTCTTTAAATGAAATCAATGCTCTCAAATTAAAATTTCAATTCATTAACCACTGTTCGATTGATGTTAATATAAAATTCCATTTATATTTCTTATTTAAAAATATAGGAAGGGATGAGCTTCAGTGTACATGACATTTTGAGGGAGGCGTGAACCAAAAATCATTGCAAATAGCGTGACGTAATATGTGAATGCTCCCCTAATAATTGTATTGATTATTATTTTATTATCATTATACTATTAAGAAAAATTCTTTTCAAGGTAAATTTAACTCACTCGGTTCTAACCCCGTTATACTTTCGGGGACAAAGGAATCTATATGAGAAAAGTGAGCAAGAGAAGTGTAGGAGGAGGCATAAACGAGGGGTAAATTTTAGATCAATCTAGAATTTCCATGTTGCTTATTTGAACAACAAGTTCGCTCCACAACAACGCTTTGATACAGATCGCTGATCAATCTCTCTAGCAATCACCCTAGGCGAAGAGCTTCACAAAGTCACCATACGTCACAGATCACACAAAAATATGCAAGCTGACTGATGACTTGATAGTAAGATACATACTCTTTACTGCAATCCCATTTACTAAGTTAAGCTCTCCACAAGGGCCCATTAGTCTCCAGGATCTTCATTTCAGGCGTCTCTTACTCCGCTCACTCCTGGCATACAACTTTAGCTTCCTTTACGACCTTTACGTTCATGATAAATGGTAATTAACAGTTTGTTCTATAACAAGCTTCAAACAGCAGAAAATATTGAAATTAAGATGATTTCACTTTAAGAAAGCAGAAAACAATGAAATGTTTAAGAAAAGATGTAATGCGTTATTTTGTCACGTGCTACGGTAGCCAACGATGTAACGACGTATGTTACAGCGCACAATAGCTCGTTTCGACAACAGGATTTCGGAGTTTTGCTTTCAATGGGCTATTCTTATAAGAATAAGTATAAAGGCCATGTAAGAGAAAAGGCAGTGGGAGTCATCCTGGTAATAATGTGCATGGGTGTCAACGTATTAGGAACAATTTCCGTTATATTGTTACTCGCGTTTTCTCTCCCTATACTTTTTTGTCTCCTTCAAATTCATTTCACCTGAACATGCAAATTTAGCTCTACTTTTTTTTAGTTCCAACTTTGAACAGTTACACTTATAAGAAAGATTAATTAATAATAATGTAGTTAGTTCGAAAACTAATGCTTTTTGTTTATTATTTCAGTTTTTTTAATTGGTTGGCTTTATTATTGTAAGTTCAAAACAAAATATCTTCCCTGATAAGAATGTAAAAAATAAAATAGAAAAAAAATGTTAACAATAATTTTCCAGGAATAGTATAGACAATTCTTAGGGATTAATTTTAAATCTTTAACATTGAACAAAAATGGAATTATTACCAACTGGATGCTAATATATATTGGAAATAAATATATTTGACGTTTTACTTGCTATGTTCCTTTAACTTTTTTGGGTAAGTTTCCATTTTTGCATTAGTTAAAATTGTTGACTTCTGATGTAAGCCTCAGTAAAAATAATGTAAATTCTTAAATCTATTACAATTGCAATTTTCTAATTTGAAATATTTTTATTTAAATGATTTCAGATATTATAAAAGATATATGACATTCAACTCTTCAAAACCTTCAAAACTGTAAATTAAAAAAACTAAATCATGTTGATTACATCTCTTTGAAAGTATCTATCAAAAAACCATAAGTGTCTACAAATTCTTGAATAAACGCTTGAAATTAAATCATTTCAAATTAAAAATGTTAATAATTGTTAATAAATCTCAATCAAATATTTTTTTATATTAAACAATCGGGAAAGAATAAATATTTAAAGTTCTACACTTTCCAAAATTTCAAGACTATAAAAAAGGGGAAATTTTCATTCTTATGCTTACCACTTTAAATAATTTTACTACCACGCATCTAAAATTGAAAAATAATCAATTTTACAACTTAAAACGAGAGTATTTTAAAATTTATATAGTTTAAATTTGATTTTTTTATTCGAATTGCTAAGGAATAATATAAAATTCAACTTTATTGCCTTTAAATTGCAAAATTAGAGCTTTTAAAACTTCAAATAAAAAATCACTTTTTTCAAAATTAAGAGTTTAAGCAGTTTCCATCAGTTCCTTGAATTCTCCAAAATCGTTGGTTTCTCTAAATTCCCTGAAATCCCTGAATATTTTGAATTATACCTAATCGCTCTCAAATCCCTGAAATCTTTAAATTCCTTGAAGACTTGAAAATAATTCAATCCCTTAAATATCCTACATTTCTAAACACAATGAAATCCCTAAAATCCTTAAATACCTTAAATTCGTTGAATATTCGGAATTCGGAGAATTCCTTGAATATTTTTAATTTGTTACATTATTTTAATTGCTGCAAATCTCTGAATTCCTAAACACTCTAAAATCTTCGATTTCTCTAAATTCCCTGAAATTCTTGAATATTCTGAATTTTCTTAACTGAATTTTCAAAACCCTAAATTTCTCAAACCAAATTATATTTAATATATTAATCGGTTAAAATTGTGCTTTATTTTAGAAGTTTACGTGCAGGGTTTAAAATTTTGAAGGGATATTTTACGCATTTGAATCTATACAGTAGGCACAAAATAAAATAAAATATCATTTTAACAGACCTAAAATAGTAAATTTATATACTATTTTTTATTGGGAATTTTACATTTTGTTAATTATAAGATTCGGGAATTTACTAATGTCAATAATTTACTAATTTCGTAGAGTTGAAACTTCGCGATTTTATCAATTCTGGTTTCAAGATTTCCGAAATTTAAAATATCTGAATTTTTTTACTTTCATTAAATTTCCTTTTTGTCATATTTCACTTTTTGGCAAATATTTTCAGTAATTTTATTTTATTTTTTTGTTTATTTTAAAATTACTCGACTAGGGTACAAGGACAAGTCGGGTGGCGAAAGAAAGTACGACGGACGGACCGAATTTATCTGGGCCTACAAATCAACAAAGACATTTTTCTTTATGAAAGAATAGTTCCGCCAGGATGAAATTTACCTTTTTCCAAAAATATACTTTTAACATTTTTCGATGAATGTATACGCCATTTTGTTCATTCAAAAAATTGTAAGTTTGTAAAAGGGATTTAAAAAAAATAGTTTGTACTACAAGTTTTCGCATATAAAATTTAATTTTGTTAATTTTTTCCTTTATACAAATTGAGGCTGCTAATGGAAAAGGGGGTTTTGCGTAAAAATATGCTAGTTTGCAAAAATCGTCTTTAAAGTTTTTATTTAAGCACAAGCTATCGAAAAGTTTATAACTATTACTATATATTTATATTATTATATTATCAAATATGATTATTAATTGAAATCAGGAAGTTTTTTCACTCTTGAAATTAAAAATTTAATTAAAAAATTGTTTTAGTCTCAATTAATGTTGTTGTGTCTTGCTTTCTTTAGAACAAATCGACTTCAATTTTAGGGTTTTCTTTCTTAAATCAGCCGATTTTCTTTCATTTCTTTACTTAAATATAGAAGTGGCTCTGAGTTAACTCAAAAAACGTCTGGTTAAATTAACCAAAATTCTGGTTAAATATGCCTTGACTATATTTTTGGTTATAGTAATCGCAGAAGTCTGCGGTTAAATTAACCTGTAAATTCTTATTAAAACAATCAGAATTCTGATTACTTTCACCAGAACAAAATAGTAAGGGCATATTAACCAGAATTCTGGTTGGTTTATTCTGACATTTTTTGAGTGTTCGTAAAAAATTGTTTTTGGTGATATACAAAAAATACTGGTCTTATATGTTGCCTTTGCAAACAATATGCTTGAGTCCTAAATAATTCCGTGACATCAGCAGGGTCAGATTGCCCGATTTCACAAGAAATCAGTCAATTTGAAAAATATAGACGTTAGACAATTGAAGTCTAAAAAATAGATAATGATCTGATTTATAAAAATACTGATTGAGATAGATTAAATCAAGCTTTCGCAATACGAATTTAAGAGCCACGCAATTTTGTCATATAAGGAAACAGGAAAGTCCCATACCAACAAAAGAATCATGACCTTAAATTATAGAGCGGTCGTGGCGGTCCCTTGTTGCATAATATGGTCAAATTAAAACCAAGAACAGTTTTAATATTTTGTCTCTGATTTCGATCAGGGTATTATATTTCTAGATACATCAGCCAAGTATTTTAATTGGACTTTTGTACATTGTATGCGAAAGGAATTTCCTCCTTGGGTTCAAGAGAAAACACGCATGTACTAAATACTCCTATTTATGATCAAGAAATTTATTTTAGTTTTTAATAGATTTAATTAGGCAATAAATTAAATCCAGGGACAACGATACAACCTACTTTAAGAATATTTTTTAAGGGATCACTCCAGATTCAATACAATGTCAGATTAAATCCGCCTGTGTAATTTTAACAATTTTCATAACGACCAATAACGCTTGAGCACAATGCCAGTTACAATCTATTTATTAGCGATAATAATGCCCGTTTTATGGCTCAGATTGTTCCAGTGCTGTTTATTCTATACGAATGCAAATCTCTTAATCATCGCCCACAAATCTTTTCTTATAATCCTGTCATCATGAAGGAGTTTTCTTTTCACGAACACAGGATTAACGAATGAAATGAATCAGTTCTTTTTATATTTGTTGTCTCTTGAACTCTATAGGTACACAATTGCAAATTGCAGAGTTACTCGAGTTCCGCATAAGATCGCCCACATTACGATTAAAAGACCAGAGCACGTAGCCTGTACTTAATACTAATTGCTTTACGTAATTCTGATTCAGTGAACGAAAATTTATTGTCCAGGTACACTACCGATGGATAGAATTAGACCACCAACCGGGTGACCTATTAAAAATGTGTGCAGAAAAGAAAAAATTTATTAATTTTACCAAATCCCCTTCCTTCCCTTTTTTATTTTTATTATTATCAAATCACAAGAAAAAATATTTGTTCCTTATCAATGCAAGAAAAATTTGAACAGGCAGGAGAACAGTAACGAAACCTGATTTTTGTATTCTCAGGGATCAGGGAGGGTTCATCGTGGTTTCTTTTTTGTTCCTACCTGCTCAAATTTTGCTTGCCATGACAAGGGTGCTGTATAAGTGCCGAAATATTGGTGACTATTTTTTGCAAATGTTTTTTTAATGTGATTTGATCATAATAAAAATAAAAAAGAGAACAAACGAGATTAGGTTGCTTGATGTCTCACTTTTTTATCCTCTTTTTTATTTTTGTCCTGAAAGAGATTTTTTCTTTACTTTTTTAGAAATTGATTATTGGACGATAAATAGGATTTTAAATTTGATTTTAATCTAATTTAAATTTCCTAAATTTTAATCCTATTAAGAATTAGCTTTGACTTTCAAATATGCACGGAAAAAATTGTTTAGTGGCCCCAGCTAAACGTTTTACTGGATTTCGTCTTCTAAGTGTCTTCTAATCTGTGTTGCCTAAATATAAAGCTTTTTTAGTTACAATTGTCTATCTACAAATTTTCTATGTGGCAAAAAATTAGCTAAAACATCTAGATATTTAGGTAAGAAAGCTATATTTTCTTATAAGATGAAATCCAGTTAAACGCACAACTTTCAAAAAATGTTAGGTTATGTTATTATAATATTTTTTATAGAAAATCGGTGATTTTAAACAAAGATAAATAAGCTTATAAGAAAATTTGCAATCTTAAACACGTTTTCATTATCATGTATGTTAGTACTAGACGTCTGGAATTGCTATTGGTAGGAAATAATTAGTAATTTCAAAAAATATTTAATCAATAATAAGTTATTCTAATATTTTTCATCGGAAATTTGTATTTGAATAGAAAATTCAAAGATTAATTGTATAGATATATTATATACATTCATTCTGAAGTTAGGACATCAATTTTCATCAAATATCAAAAGTATTGTCCGTGCTTTTCTATTATTTTAAATAATAGATAGTATATATTAATCAAATGTTGTATTTATATTAATTTTGTATTTTAATTTAAAAATTGCGTGTGATTAATAATTGGTATTTTTAAAAACCATTGGAAAGGTGATTTAATGTATTTTCAATTTAGCGTGGGCGCACTAGAAATGATTATTGAAAGAGCCCTTAAGGTTTTTTAAATGTTTAATCATCTAAATAAAAAGAAAAATCTCAAAGACCACTTTTGTAAGACCAAGAATTTAAGTTAAAGTACAAAATTCCCTACCAAAATAACGGTTTTATAAAAATATTTGTATCTGAATTCTGGACGGCGCTAACAATTTTGAAAGTCAACGCTAACTTTTAATGGGTCATCCTGCTAGTGGTCTCATTAGAGTAATTTCCGGATTGGTAATTGCGCGAGTTGAGTCTAATTTACTTCAGCTGGTTCTGGTGATGTTTCGAATACCTGGGTACTCAAGGTCAACAGTTTTATCTTCGTTTTGCCTATTTCCGTGTCTTTACTTGCACTTAAATACAAAAATCTTACGAGTTACGTACTTGTGTTAATAGTGGTAATGTCACGCAGGGTTCCTCGTTTGGGTATATGCACACCGGAAAGTCACTAGGTCGTGTCCTTTCTCGGGGATCTTGTGCGTGATCTTGTGTAAATTTTAAGACTCCAGATTTGGAAGACTTCCAAAAAAATCAGGACGTGGGATTAGATCGAACAATGATTGCATCCCACTGGATTATGGGAATTCTGCTTTTTTGGAAATAGAGAAAACAAATTATGAAAAGGACCAATTTTCACTGAGGAGAGGAACTTTCACTCTGTGGTTCATTTTTTTCTGTATCTCATATTAGTTCTCTTACTTTGAATTAGTAAAAATTTTACTAATTAAATCAGGATATTGACTTTTGACTGATGAATCAATTCTTGCATAATATATAGTATTGCAATTAGTAAAAAAACTTAATAATTAATCAGTTTATTGAATTTTAGCTTATGAATCAGTTCACGCCTAGCCCGAAAGGGAAATGGCTTACTGGTGTAATAATAATAATAATTCATAATATTAAATATTGTAAATAGTAAAAAACGACAATGGAACATAACTTAATTGAATCAAGCCATCATGGACAATAAGGCAAATTTATTATTCAGTTACAGTTAAAGTGACAGTTGATAATTGCCAATCCTAAAATTCCTAAATGATAACAGAAATACAAGTTATCGTAACGGAAAGAAGAGCGCAGTTGCATGCGCACTCCTCGCTTCTCGAGCGCGTTCGGCTAGCAGATATGCCATGGAGGTTCAGTATCAGTAGGAATCGACGGCTTCGAGATATTTTTTTATGATTTGTTACGGAAGGGGGGGGGGGCGGTACTTTAATCGTGTCCCTAATTTTTCGAAACATCACACACCAAACAAACCTGGTAAGTAAAAAACGAACCTAGCTAAAAACAATTTTGAGTTTTAGGTCAGGGAATATGAAATAAATAATAATTTTCCTGAATGTAATTTTTATTCTTAAAATCTAGCAACATTTGCAATTATTCTCTTGAGTCTATAGAATAAATTGCAAAAAAACTATTTTGCTTTTTGCACTTTGACATTCCTTAATAAATCAATTATTCAAGCACATGTTCGGAAAAATTACTAAAAAATTAATATTTTCTTTAAAACTGAATTTGATTAAAAAGCAATTTACACGTTTATAAACTTCAAATAGGGCCTAAAAAAAATATATCTCCATAGTCGCGGCTGAAAAAAGTATAATTATTTTAGTGACTGTAAATTTGAGTATTTAAGAGAGGCTCAGGCAAACAAAATTAATAATAAAAACAAGTTTTTCATTTAAAAATTTGTATAATGCAAAATGTGGATCTACTAATGCAATTCCTGTATTTTTTGCATATAAACATAGAAAAAAGAACGAAAAAACTCGATAAAATAAAATTTCAAAATGGACCAAAAATTAGCGCCGGGGTCTTGGTGAGACTTTCAGGGCACAACCTTGATTCCTGCTCGTTGCTAGGCGTACACAATCTAACTGACGCTGATGCCCTTCAGGCAGCTGGACCCTTGGACCCTCAAAATGGTTTAGGGTGGGGATCCATGACTCACCCAGTCTCACATGGCCCGCGAAGTGTTCATATGGTAAGGGATCTTTAAAAATTGGTCAGTGGAAAATTAAAAAAATGTTTAAATGAAGTTTTGCAGTAACCTTGGTATAATATTCATGTTAGTCATTTGTTTGCCTTTACTTATTTATTTCTTTGCAGTTGCTTCCTCCAAAAGATTACCTTTTTAGTTATAAATTTTATTCTTTGTTTGAAAATTCAACAACTTTATTGAAAAGACTTCCTGTTTGGTTGAAAATTCGTCTTTTTGGGTTGAAACAACTAGTTTCGTAGAAGATTGACTCATTTCTTAAAACTCACATTTCGATGATATAAAGTGAAACTAAAATCTTTTTTTGTTGGCAATTCAACTATTTTTCGTAAATTTGTTTTTTTTTTCATTTTAAAACTTCACCTATTTTACTAGAAATTGTATCTTTCGTCGATAAAAATGCAACGGTTTAGGTCAAGATTCAAGAATTTGGTTAAAGAGTCTTTTTTTTGTTGTTAAAAATTCAAACTGTTTTGTTGAAAATTTATTTTTTTGGGTAGGAAATGCAACTATTTTCATAGAAAATTTCATTCTCATTTCAAACTCATATTTTTATGCTGAAAAGACAGATTTGAATCTTTTTTGGGCGAAAATTCAACTATTTTTTTTTATTCCTTCTCTTTTTGATTAAAAAATGCATCTATTTTTGGTAGAAATGACATCTTTGCTTGATAAAAATGCAACTATTTTTATATAAAAATTTAACAAATATTTCAAGAAATATATTCTTTTTTATTAAAAATTCATAAATTATATTTTTCTGGAAAAAGATCTTCTAACAATCGCTCCACTGGGAATCGAACCACAGAACTTCCGATTGCCGGTCGG
>JAWWLR010000092.1:22516212-22534245 GCA_035041075.1 Acraspis erinacei | reverse complement strand
CCACACACGCCTCCGAAGTCGCATTTCTCTCGCGAGTGTTGGACAAAGTTAATTTTCTACAAACATATGTACACTGACAGAAATAGTATCATTGATTTAACCATAAGATCGTATGTTAGAAAATTATGAGTACATCCATAATATAACACGTGTACTTGAATCATAAAGAGTGCGAGATACGCTTACTGAAATATTGTAAATACAACTTATTCATCATTGTGGTACAGATCTGTAATAAACGTATTGCTATTACATGAAATGCGTAATGCTATTAAACATTTGTCTAAGGCCTAAGCAAGCTATCTCTAAAATGTTGTCGTTTAGCAATAAACTCTGCTGACTCATTTACCCGACTCACTTTGTTTTGTTTACCACAGGCGAATCTCGCTCGCGCCTGCGCGCCTGTTTCATAAGCAACAAAAATTGGATGGTCAAAACAAACCTCATGTATGGCTGTATCTATACCAGCAATAAAATATAAAGAATCCAGTTATAAATATTGTTGCACCACCAATTTGTTTCTATAGTTAAATTCTCAAACCAATAAGAAAAATTGTCAACAGAGTCGTTAAATTTTCGACCTTAAAAATTGAACTTTCAACAAAAGAGTAGAATTTTAAACGAAATATAATTGAATTTCCAACCTGAAAGAAAAATTTCAACCAAAAGCAGTTGCATTTTCTACCACATATTTGAAGTTTCAATCAAACTGAAACATTTCTGAAAATGCAGTTGAATTATTAATTCGAAAAGATGAATTTTCTACAGAAAAAGTCATTTTGAGTTAATAAAGGTAAATTTCCAATTAAGAAAGATGACTTTCCATAACAACAAATATTAATTTTCTATCCAAGAAGATAAAAAAAGTTGAATTTGTGACCAAACATGATGACTTGTAAACAAAATAAATGGTTTTTAACAAAATAATTATATTTTTGACAAAGAAGTTTAATGGTGTACGAGATAGCTGATTTTTCAACCTAAAGAGATAAAATTTTAATCTACAAAATTAATTTTGTACCGAAAAACTAAATTTAAAAAACACATTGAATTTTCATCGAATAGTTCAATTTTCAACTAATTAAATAAGTACGCAAACAAAAATTAACAGTGAAATTTTCAATTAAAAAAATTAATTTTCAATAGAAAAAAAATAATTTTCAACCAGAAAAGACAAAATTTCTTCAAAAGAGTTAATTATTGATAATTATTCATAATACAAAATAGTAATTAATTTTTCGAACGAAAGGTTCATATACATATAACCAAATGGTTAAATTTTCAACTAAAGTGATAAATCTTCAACAAACAAATGAGTTTTTATAAGATAATTCAAAGATAAACCAAATAGTTAAATTTTTAACCAAAAACGGTGGATTCTAAACGGAACATGTTACACGTGATATTTCAATAAAAAACATTTGAATTTAAAACAAAAAACTTAGTCAAAGTAGGCGCCGAGTGTCTACAAAAATGGTTTAGTAGCTTATTAAGACCTTGCTAAGCTTCTTATACCCCTCAATCTACTTCCCCGCTCCTCACTTCTCCAGTCAAAAATCTCTTTCTCCTCACTTACCACCTCAATTTTCACGTTTAACTTCTCCTACTTCCCCTACCCTTGTTTTTCCTACTTAACTCACCCTCTTTCCCCTTATTTACCCATCTCTCTCATTTCTTGTACTTCCTCTCTCCTTATCTTTATCTCTTACTTACTCTTCCCCCACTTCAACCTTTATTTCTCTTCACTTCCCCAACTTTCCACCTCAAATACTTCCTCCTCTCCTCACTTCCCCAGTAAAAACTCCTCTTCTCCTCACATCCAACGCGATTTTTTCACTCGCTTGCCATACCCCTCTCATTTTCCCTGCACGAAATTCGCTTCATTTTCTCTTATTTACCCATAACCCTCCGAAATTTATACGACGCAGGAGTGGGAGCTCCTTTCAGGCTCGTATCTTTTGAGCTCCCGGTTCCCGAATGTCTCATATCTTTGGAGTTCCAGCGTAAGACCCTTAGATACCAGACTGATACTATAAAGGTTTTGGCTCGGGGTAACGAAACCTTAAAAAAACAGATTAATTTTCAACCAAACATTTGCATTATTAACCAAAAAGACGATTTTGTCACCAACAAGATTAATTTTAACAAAAAGCTACGAATGTTCAATAAAATACATGAATTTCCAACTAGAAAATATCAATTTTTAATTAAAAATATTAATTTCCCACCAAAAATGGAATAGTTAAATTCTCAGTTAAGAAAATTAATTTCCAAAAACAAAAAAAAACTAATTTTTAACCAAAGAGTTGAATTTCTAAGAAAACAAAAACCAAAAAATTATTTGAATTCTCAGAAAAATAATTCATTCTCAACCAAAACAGTTGAATTTTCAACAAAAAGTTTAACTTTCAACCAAAAGAGGAATTTTTAAACAAGAAGATTAATTTTCCACTATAAAAGACGAAGTTTCAAGAAAGTGCATTAATCTTCCACCAAATAATTGAATTTTCAATCAAAAAGATGATTATTTAACAAAAAAAGATGAATTTTCTACTAAAAAACACAAATTGTCTACAAAATACTTCAACTTTCAACCAAGTACTTGAATTTTGAACTAAAAACGGTAATTTTTTAACCAAATAGTTTAATTATTGAGTAAAAAGATTTTCACGACAAATAATGTACTTTTAATTGTAAATAGTGGGATTTTGTTATTTTGCTCTATAGATTCAGTTCACATTTGAGCAAACAAGCGATACAAAAAGGAAGTTTCCGGAAAAAGGGGAAAAAGAGTCATCTAAAAACTGGCAAAATAGGGGAATTTGTCGAAGAATATGAAGTTTGTCCAAACATTTCTAGTTCCGAATTATTTAAATAAATTATTAAATAATTTCAGTTTTAGGCTGGGTTATCATTCCTCTAGAGTTTGAGTACAGGAATAATTATTTCTTCTTTCGATCGTGGAACCTGTTCGTACTAATCTGCGCCTTGCCAGCTGAGATTTTAGGAATTTGGCTTATTTTTTGTCCGGAAACCCCAAAATATTTAGGTGAAACTGGACAGACTGAAAAATTGATGAAAGTCCTTACTGATATGTATACAGAAAATAGTGGAGGAACTCCTGAAGAATATATAGTACAAAACTCTTTTTTGTTTGTTTAATTAAAAAATTATTTTCTAATTTTTGACATAATATAGAAATTTTATATTTTTTCTAGGCAAAACTAGCAAATTCTGGAAATGCCGATCTTTTAATACTCGCTTGCTCATGCGGAAATAAATCAGATTCAGAGTTTCAGGAGCCTTTTAAAAAGAGAAAATTAAGTTCTCTGTTAAAAGAATTTAGATCGCAAGGACAGTATGCTTTAAAAGCGCCGTATTTAAAACGATTGATTATTATCTGCGTATGTTTTTTCTGCGTAGCATCTGCATTTTATTCGTTTTTTATTTGGTTTCCAGAAATATTTCAACGGCTAGCTTATTTTGAAGCTCATCATCCCAATCAAACTGTAAATATTTGCAGTATTTCAACGAAGTCTTCAGAAAATATTACTATGGTACGTTTTCTTCAGCCACTAAAAATAAAATCATTTTTTACAAATATGTTTCTAAAGAGGAAAATATTTATTCAATGTGAGAAAACTTTTTTTATGTAACACGAGTATATTTTCCTTGCTTTATGGGCGAGATTTATAGCCGCAAAGTAGATCAGTGTTGGCGATGGGGTACTTTACTGCCCTAGTACGATAAAGTGCACTTTATTTTCCGTGGGAAACGCTCACGCGTGCGCATACGTTACTTTGACTTTTCGTTACTATTAATTTTCTCTCGGAAATCATACTCTTTTCACAGTATATATCGCGTTCCGCGAGGAAGCGAAATCTTTTTACGGCCGAGCGTTTTTGCAAACTCACGCTCGGCCTTAAAAAGTCTTCGCTGCCTTTATACATAGTCTACTATTTTGGATTTTTTTTCAGGATGCTGCGTGTGTACGAGAAGTTGATTTAAGTGTCTATCAAAGTTTGTTGTGGCAAGGCATTGTTGCTTTAATTCCCAACATTTTATTACCACTCTTAGTTGATAAATTGGGATTTAGATTTTTTGCAGGTACTTTTAAAAAGTTCTTTTGTTTTTAATATATCAAATTTCCATTTTTAATAATAATAATAATCTTCCTATTAATTCATTCACTTTTTCTACATTGAATTTATAATGTTTCTGCCCGCTTTTCCCGTGTTGTTGATTTTTTAGTTATTAATTTTGCACTTTTGTGTTAAATTGATTGTATTTTAAAATTTTAATGCAAAATGTAAATGATAATTATTTTTAACGACTTAATTTCAAGATAAAAATTTAAGAATTTTTCAATTTTTATAAAAAGTTGGTAATTTTTACATTTTTGATGCTTTAAATTTGAGTTAATTAATTTTTAAAGTTTCCAATTACATATCATATATATTTTAACCGTTTGAGAATAATTAAACGTTGAAGGTTCATAGTGTTTAAATTATTGAAGTTTAAGTGGTGAAAGTTACTTTTTTTCAGTAATCTTATTATTTAGACCCTGAGACACATTTTTTTTATTCAAAAACTTGAATCTGAAGATATTTGGCATAAAGTTCCTGAATTTTCAAAAGTTTCCAGTTTAATGTTACACAATGTTAAAGTTTAAAATGCAAATACTTGAAATTTCAGGGCACTTTCTTCGACAATAGACTACAGGTTTACACTTAATAATTTTATATTAAATATTCTAAATTTTTTGGTTTCAATTTTAGTCAAGTTAAAATTTATTAATTTAAAAACACATTACTAATTCAATTTTCTGTTTAATGGATTTGTAGCTGAACAATTTAACACGCTAGAATAAAATTAAAGTCATGAAAAATAAGGACATTAATTTCTCGAATACAAACCTTAAATATGAAAAGATTTCAGAGCCAGGCTGCAAAAATTAAATTAATTTTAATTTGAAACTATCCCAACACATTAAAAATTTTCTAATTTACTTAAGGAAATAGAACCATTTCGAACTGAAAGGTTCGAAATTTCGCTATTTAAAAAATTTGAATCTAAGCTATCTTCTTTTGTGTTATTTTTAATGTTTGAATTTTTGATGCAATACCTAAACATTGTTGGGTTAGCAGTTGAAGCTTTTCCAACGCGAATCATTCGAAATTAAAAAATATTTCATTTGAAAATTACGAGAATAAATAATAATTCTGAATGAAATGCTAAAAATTACATGATTTTAAATTAAAAAGTTTAAAATTCTATTCTTAAAAATAGATAGAAATAAAACTATATGAAATTGACAACTTAATAATTGAGTATATTCTTTAACTTGGAATGGTTATAATTGTATAGTTGTGAATTTTCATGTCTTGCGATATATTTAAAAATTTGAAATTTCATTAATTTTAATTCTACAAACAAAATAGAAATGCTTAAATTTTAAAGAATATAATCGACAATCTTAAATTTTTTAATTTTGAAATGAGTTAAATTTATATAAAAGAAAATTTTTTAGTTTTGAATGAAGTTCGGATTCGTTTAATTTTCAAGGTTCCGTAGTAGAAATTTATTCATTCTTAATATTTTCCAGTTAAAATTACTGTATTCTGAAAGTTAATAAAATCAGTTTTAAAGTCTTATAATTGAAAGTTTTTCCATTTTGAATGGTGAAAATTACCGTGAATTTACGTTTTGAACTTAGAAAAATTATTTTATCAATTTTAATGTCAAATATTAATTTTATCTTTAATAAAAATTACAAATTCTAGAATTTCAGACGTTTTCACTGTGGGACATTTAATTTATTTTTCAATTTTAAATTGTCAAATTTTGATCGCTTTGAATTTTTTAAATATTCAAATTCAAGTTTTGAATTTTAAATTATTTAATTTTGAACGCTTTCAGTTAGAAATAATTCAATTTCAATTCCTTGGAATACTAAATGATCCAATTTTCAACATTCTAATTTTAAAAATTCTGTTTTTATTATTTTGGATTGTTCCTATTTTTAAAATTTCAATTGAAAATCATTCAATCTCGAGATGCTCCAATTAAAATAATTGATCAATTTTGAACATTGGTATCATATAAATCGATCTTGTTCTCTGTTCTTCTTTAATTGTTAATTTTCGATGGAATATCTTAAAATTGTCAAATTTTTATTTGCAGATTTCAAAAAAATAAATCTTTAATATAATATAATTAAGACTTTCAAGAGTTTGAGTATATAATTTTTAACATCACAATTCTTGGTCATTACATGTTTTTTAATTTCGAATGAAGTTCGGATTCGTTTTATTTTCAACATTACTTAGTAGAAATTTTTCCATTTTTAATGTTTCGCATTTAAATTACTTTTTCATTTTGAAAATTTTTGTAGAATAATTAAATTTTAAAGGTTTACAATTAAGAATTTCTTCTTTGAGCAGTGACAATGATGTTAAATTTAATTTTTGATTTAGGAACATTTGTCTAATCATTTCTAAATTTTAAATTATCAAATTTTAATCTCTTTGAATTGAAAATTATATCAATTGAAAAGTTATAAGTGTTAAATTATTTAATTTTAAACTATTTTCTTCAGAAGCAATGAAATATAAATTTCATTGAAATTTCACTTATCCAATTTTCAAAATTTTAATTTCAAAATAGTTCATTCTTAACGTTTTGAAAATATATATTTTACATTTTAGTTTGAAATCATTCAATATCTAGATCCTCCTATTCAAAATAAAACTGAATACGAAATTATTATACTATTTAAATTTATTTCTAATCGAACTTTTAGAATGTTATTATAATATTTTTCAATTTTGAGAGGTTTTGATTAAAATTTGTTTGTTTTGTCATTATTTCAATTATTTAAAATTATTAAACGCTTTTATTTAGAAATGAGACAAGATCCATTTGTTTCATTCCATTCGAAATATTGCCCTTTTTGCAAAATTTCACTGGATCTAAAATTTTTTATTTTGAACGTTTTCAATTCAAAATAGTTTTTTTTTAAATATGTTAAGTTTCAAACACTTTCAGTTCAAGATTATTCATTATTTATAATTTTTTTAATAATGTTAAATTCCTCATATTAAAAAAATTGTTTAATAATAAAACAATCGAATAAAAACTTACCATCCGTTTCAGTAACATTTTTAGCTACAGCTGCCGGTGTTACAACAGGTCTTATTTTTGCAATTTCTTTCATGCAAAATGTCGTGTTGTCATCCATTTTTTTGGCTGTCATGGATGCGGCTATGAGTGTCATGTTTTCTTTCGTCGTTGTTCTTTTCCCTACAAAAATCCGGTAATTGGTGTGAAAATGTTTAATTAATTTTTTTTTGAAAATGAAGGAAATAAATCCATATTAAAATCTTTGTGTTATTTAATTATTTAATCATCTTTTGACTGCAAACTTGACCAAAGACTTATTTGTTATATATATATATATATATATATATATATAATTTAAGTTTTTTTAATTTTTCAGCGTCTTTGCATCAACAATATCTGGATTTTGTAGCCGTTTAGGTACTATGTTTGGAAACGTAGCTGTTACTTATTTAATCGACAATAACTGTATTATCCTAATTACAAGTGTCGCCATTCAATTATTATGTGAGTAAAAATTATAGAATATTGTTCAAAAAAAAAACTTAAAATTTTGAAGTGTTCTGCATGATCATAAAATAATGATAATTATGATTCTTTATGATTAACTTTCAGTGGCAACCGCCCTCAGTCTAACACTTCGAGCATGAAGACATCCAATTATTATTAATCTGAAATTTAAACTGCAACTATAATAAATAATTGATAGAATTATTAAATATAAATTTGTAAATACGAAAAATTTATAATTTAATAAATAATTTTGTACTTTAAGTGGAATGGAAATGTATTTTTAAATAAAAAGAACTTCTTAGCTGCACTTTTTGGTGCAAGATTTAAGAACTTGATGATGTAGCCTGCTATTTGAAAAGAATGCCGCTATTTATAGAAAGAAACAATTAAGATCGTAATAATCTTATCTGTTTTGTTAATTAATTCTATATTTCGTTTAAAATAAAAATCTTTTATAAGATTCTCGCTCCCCGGGTGAAAAAGTTATAGTTTATATATAGTGAATAAGACAATGATATTTTTTATTTGTATTATGAACTGTTTTATGTAAATCAAAATGAAAAATATCAGTGTTTTGCCCACCATATATAAATTATATATAACTTTTTCACCGGGGGATCTGTTTTGAGAAAATTGAATTCTGAATGCTTATAGGGTTTGAAAAGTCTAAGAGGATTTTAAAGATTACGAAAATTAAAGTGTTATTGTATCATCTTTAAAAGTTTCGGAGATACGCAAAGAGAAATATTTATTTAGGCTTTCCTAAACAAAATTCCAGAATTAAAGTTTTTTAAATTTGTAATATTAGAAATTTGTAATATTATATACTATTTTGTTGATGCAATATTTGAATAACGATAACACTTTGCTCGTTAGGATTTAATTATAGTATTACTACATTTTTTCGCATACAAAGTTATTATTAGGTTGTGCTGATAATGAAGGAGCTCAGTATTATCTTAAAAGTCGAATACGCGTTGAAACAGAAAAATTTAATATTCAAATGAGTAAGTATTTTTTAAATATCATAAAATATAAAATCTTCAATTGAAGAAAATGAAGGATGTCACAGCAGAACCATGTAACTGCCAAAAAACAAATTGTAAAGGAGAGCAAAAAAAATGTCCTCAAAATTCGTACTCATAAAAAAAGCAAAAATGAGAAAATGCTTTCATGATTTTACGAGGTATCTTAGCCCTATAGACGTGCAGAATAAAAAGTTGAAAAAATTTAATAATTTTGGATAAAATTCTTATCATATGCCTGCGGTCAAAACCATATGAAAACATTTAATTTAAAAAAATAATCTTTTTATACTCTAATTAACCTAAAAATAGATCAACGAACCGCTAGGAACATTAATTCTATACAATCTTTAGTCAAAAATACAATTGAATTTCTCATTGCAATTGTTCAATTTTTGTAAACTTTCATGATAAATGATTTTTTCATAAAATTATTGAAAAGGTATTAGCGCAAAAACTGAGAGATGATTTCTTTATTTGCATATATTTTATTATTATTATTTTCTAGGTCAACATGGTTATGTTACGACATCCTTCAAATGACTCTTAATTATTATCTACATAGGTCAATAGACTCAGTGCCGCGACTAAAACAAAATAAAAATAGAACATGGTATATTTTTTGCTACTTATTGCTAATTTTATGCCAAAAAAATAATTTTTTGGATCTATAAACTGCCGAGAAAAAGTGGCAATGCTATCACACGTGAAAAATTATTCAAAGTTATTATTATCAGAAAATTCTGTAGGGCTAGATTTTTTACTCTTTTTTATCCCCCCGATGACGTGTCCCAAATAACTACTCTAAAGTCATAAAACCAAACCCTCGTGATAAAAAAATTCTCTAAAAGTATAAAAAAAACTTTAAACAACTTTAAACGGAACAAAGAACCAGTACTTTAATTTAAAAGAATAAAATCTCGTACACTGAATTCGAATAGTAAAGAAATCTGGTACTCTGATTTCAAGAAGAAAAAAAATCGTTAATCTATTATTCATGCATCAGAAGAATCCGGTACTTTAATTAATTTCAAGGAGTAAACAATTGGTGTTCTATTATTCAAGTATCGGAATCATCTAGAATTTGGAATTCGAGTATCAGAATAATCTAGAATTTGGAATTCGAGTATAAGAATAATCTAGAACTTCGAATTTCAGTAGCCAAAAAAATCTGCTACTTTGATTTCGAGGAGAAAAAACGAGAATCTATATTCGAGTATCAGAATAATCTAGAATTTAGAATTCGAGTATAAGAATAATATAGAACTTTGAATTCGAGTAGCAAACGAATCAGTTTCTTTAACTTCAAGAAGCAAAAAATCGGTAGTCTATTATTCGAGTATAGGAATAATCTACAACTTCGAATTATGGTAGCCAAAAATCTGCTACTTTGATTTCGAGGAGAAAAAACGAGAATATATTATTCGAGTATCAGAATAATCTAGAATTTCGAAGTCGAGTATAAGAATAATCTAGAACTTTAAATTCAAGTAGAAAAAGAATCCCGTAATTTAATTTTAAGAAGCAAAAAATGGTTATTCTTTATTCGAGTATCAGAATAATATAGAATTTGGAGTTCATTCTCAGATCAATCTAGAATTTTGAATTCCAGCAGCAAAAGAATCTATTACTTTAATTTCAAGAAGCAAAAAATCTGTAATATAGTATTCGAGAATCAAAATAATCTAAGTTTTCGAATTCGAGTATCGGCATTATCTAGAACTTTGAATTCGAGTAGCAAAAAATTCCGTACTCTAATTTCGCGGAGAAAAAAACTGAAATCTATTTTTCGAGTATCAGAATATTTTTGAAAAAATTCGGTATTTTAATTAATAGGAGCGAAAAATCAGGAATCTATTATTTAAGTAGCAAAAGAATCCGGTAGGTTAATTTCGAGAAGCAGAATAATCTAGAACTTCGAATTCAAATGGCGAGAAATTCAGTACTTTAATTTCGAGGAGAAAAAAAACAGAAATCTATTTTTCGAGTATCAGAATAATTTCTAAAAAATTCGGTATTTTAATTAATAGGAGCGAAAAATCAGGAATTTTTAGTAATTATTGATAAGATTATAAGTCATTATATAATTTTTGTAACGTTTATAAATTACCATGAAGATATGACTTTCTTCAGGACAGTTTTTGAGAAGAGAACAAAATGTAAAATGCCGAAAGACGTTATGCAGACAAATAAATGATAATTATTTTTACCCGAAATGAATGCGATAATCTTGGTAAGAGGGAAGGGGTTAAGCCATGCTAAGAAGAGTTTTTTTGTAATTTATTAACGACAACGTTGTGCTTGTTGCACTATTTTTTATCTTGTGTAAGTATGTGCATACTTCACCTAATCATTGAAGCTTAAGGGTAGTTATCAGTGTGGATTGTAAAAGGGGTTCTTTCAAAGAGGGATGTAACCAATCTAAAGTTCTGAATCACCTATATGTACTATTTAAATTTGTTTTCATACTTTCAGGAAATTGTTGATACCCTGAGTTAATATGTTTTATTAAGGGGTAGTTTTTTGTGACAGATAAGATTAGCCACCAGAGGGCAAAAAATATGCTATACTACGGCTTTCATTTTGCCTTGGAGGTGTTTGTAATACTTACATGTAAATAAAATAAATGTGGTTATTCATAACTATTGTTAAGTCATTATGAAATTTCTAATTATCCTGCGTTTATAATAAATAAATAATGTACTACACGTTTATTCAGGTCCTATTTACGGTGCCTTTATTTATTTAAGCCTAGCTTCAACAGGTTATGGGCCCAACACGTGATACTGCGACATCTGGAAAATCAAAGTAGGATCTCTTTCAATTAAAATCATACTTGGAAATATTTGCGCGGTGAAAATAGGTGAAAAGACGTCACAGCTAATGATACTGCACATCGTATCGTTAAGTCAAATTTAATTCCAGCTGTTTATGATTCAGAACTACAACAAATTAAAAGTTGCAAGACTCCCACGAAATATGAAATCCACGAAAGTTAATTTATCAATCTAAAATTCTAAAGCAAAGAAAGCTTCATTTTTGTCACAATGACCGATGTGGAGAATGAAAGATGAAGTCGCCGATAAATTAGGTGACATGGATGTTGAAATCAATAGGAATTTGTTGACGAGAATGTGACTTCACTGTTTACGAAAGAGTTTTGACAACTTTAGTTTCAAAAAATAAACGACGGGCTGGGAAGAAAGAAGTTTCTTAGTGGGGAACGAAGTTGTCACAGATCTAGCTTTTAAAGCTGAAACTGGAATTAATAGTTGGTGCATGGACAATGGCTGCACGTCCCACATGTGCCTGACTAAAAGCAGTTTGTAAGCCTGGAAAATTCGGATCATAAAACACTAAAAATGGCAAGAAGCGTTTACGCAAAAGTCAAAGCAAACGGTTTGGCGAAGTTGACGGTATCAAACAGTCTTTTCTAGTTTTACAAAAAAATTTGATGTCTGTTGCTAAAATTACAGACCAAGGATTCAAAGTCACTTTTGATGAACAATCTGCTGTAGTGATAGATCAAAAAGAACACATAAAGTTGAGGGCTACACGAATTAATAATTTATGCTATATCTTTGGACAAAATGAATAAGCAGGAAATATTATCGCCAAACTAGTGCTGAAAAATTTACTGATGAGGCACAAATGATTTGTATATCTAAATAAGAGAAGTTTTAAGGATTTAATGACCAAAAATCTTGTTCATGGAATTAAGTTAGAGAAAAGTGCCAAATTACCATCATTTAAAGTTTACTTTAGGGGAAAAATGACTCGGGAACCGTTTCCGAAGAAATCAACAAAATCCACAGAAACACTAGAAATAGTCCATACTGGTATGTGTGATCCAATGAGGGCAGTATCTATAGGCTGAAAATCAAACTGATAAGAAAATGAAGAACTTACAATCAGATAATGGGATCGAGTATCTAAATAAAGACTTCTATGACGACCTAAGTTTAGCCTGAATTAAAGAAGATTTACTGTTCACTGTTAGAAATACACACAATTGAAATAAAATTCAATCAAATGTAGTTGAAAATTAATGAAGATGCGCATACACCCATACGCCCTCATACATCTCGCGAAGCCAGACCCCAACGTGACGTAGTCCCAAGACTCTTTGTTTGTGTCCTGAGATCCCTGAGAAATTAACAAAGGACATACGTTTAATATTTAGGAAAAGAAGCAGTTTTAAAAAATAAAATTAAAAGTTACGTTGGAATAATATTATCACAATGAAAAAAATTCATTCATATTATCGGAACTAATTACTGTATGCTTTTTTAGGTTATGATTACAAAAACAAGTATCGTAATATAGTTCCAGTGCACCTGTTGTTTTTCTTCTTTAAAGCTGCTTATTTTTCTAAATATTATATCGACCTTATTAATCACATGGATCTCACGAAAAAAACGTATGAAATAACTCATGATTCCTTATCAGAATTCTATTGCTACAGTTAGTGAATTTCAAAGTACAGTATTTTTAAGGAATTTTCATGGGGTTTATTAAAGATTTTTGATTGTATAAAAATCTTGAATCGAACCTCTTAAATTCCCTGAAAAATTATACTTGCTTTGAAATTCATTAACTGTGTATAAAACTTCAACCACATGTGGTTGAAAATTCAACCCGATATTTCTAACAGTGTCAAAAACGCTCCACAACAATGATTCAAGCCAATGTCCCAACACGTTTTTGGGCTGAAGCTATAGTAACAATAAAAAACCACGTCCTAAATCGATGCAATTCCAGCTCTCTGAGTGAACAGATACTTTTCTGGAACTGGACAGGAAAACTACCTGTAGTGTCGTATTTCTGAGTTTCTGTATATAAAGCTCCTACCCTAGACCTTTTAACCAAGATGAAGATTTGTCGGAGACTACGAGCTGCCAATAAATAATATTGACTATATCAACATCGAAGAAGATTCTCGACATCAAACTTTTAGAATGAAGATGGAGAGATTGAAGTGGAAATTTTCAAAAATATCGACCATGAGAAGGAGGAGGAAGAACATTCACGTGCAATTAGAAGTGACCCTGGTAGACCAAAAATAATTCGAACTAGAAACAGGACAAGACCAAATAAACAGTACCATCCACCAGTCGCCAGAGCAACTGAAAATAAAGGTCTGAAAGAAGCTTATATTGCAGAAATATCGATAAACAAGCAATTTCGATTCCTAAAGCTTCTGCATAGAAAAATGGAATTCGCAAAAGTTTTGAGGCATTATCTAAAAACGACACTTGGGAAATTGTCGATCATCCAAAAGATTGATGCATCATAAGGATTTGATTATTTATACGAACCAAGCAGAATCACGATGGATCACTGACACAGAAAAAACCTTGCCTCGTAAGTTGAGGATTTACTCAACGGCCAGGTGTTGATTATAATGAAAGATTTGCTCTAGCCTGTCGTATTAGAGTAAAAAAATGGTGAGTTAGGTCAACTTTACAGTTTACAAGATATGGTACTGCTATTTTATTAGTTGGGAGGACCATTTACTTAGTTCCTGGTACTAACTGCATAATCACCGAAACTAATGGAATTGTTTTACAAACTAATAAAATAGCAGTATCGTCTAATAAAATAGCTGCACCACATCTTACTAACTAAATAGTTGGCTCAATCAATAATTTTTTCAGTGTATTTCTATCCGAATATTATTAACGCTAGGCGTCAAAAAGGACACACTAAAAAAATAGGTATAGTAGGTCGAACTACTTGGGTTTCTGAAATATGCCGGTGCTACTTTATTGGTTGGCACAACCATTTTGCTTGTTCGTGTAACAATCCACATTGTAATTTTAATAAATCGAGTATTAACACAAAAAAGCAAAATAGTTGTACCAACCGATTAGGTAGGAGGGGCATATTTTAGCAACTCAAGTAGTGGGGCACACTACATATTTATTTCTGCGCATGAAGTTAAATTAACTGAATTTATCATCTGCTTACTTAAATGCTGGTATGCTGGTATTGAAGAAATTTTACATGATATAATACAGAAGAATGCAAGTGGAGATAAAAAACTTTTTAATCAAGCTCTGTAAATGCTCTAAGAAATCAAAAAGAGAAACAAAGTCTTTCGATTAAAAAAAGCTTTAAGCGTCACTATGCACGCCAGTGTAATCTCAAATTTTACTATTAGTTGAAGAGTTTCGGCTTGCGAAGTTCTAGTGCTGAACCTTGAATCTACTTCGATAATAAGGGATTGGATTTACTTATCTGAGAAGTTTATGTTGATGATATATAAGTAGTATCGACAAATATCCAGTTGGTAAAGAATATGAACCAATTCTTGATGTCGCAGTTTGAGATGAAAGATCTTCAAGAAATCTACTACTGTGTAGAAATAGAAGTCCCTCACATCGAGGGGAAGGTAAATGTCACTTAAGGAAGATACATCAAAGATATTTTGGGGAAGTTCGCTATGAGCGAAGCAGATTGTTACTCCTCTGGATTCAAGTCTTAAGTTGTCTGCACCCAAAAAGATTTCCACGGAAACTATGCAGAGATATCCGTACCAAGAACTTATCTGTTCCTTATCATACTCGTACTTGGTAACATGTGTGAAACATGACTAGACATATGCAGTTAACCATTTAAATCAGATTAACAGTTGCTATGATATGGAAAATTTGACAGCTGCTAAAAGAGTTCTTCGATACTCATGAGGCACAATCGATCATGAAATCACTTTTCCAAAAGACTAATGATGGTCTCACAGGCTTAGTCACGTTCATGCTGATTAGGTTGCATGTCCCATCAATCAATGTTCTTGCAGTCTTCACCTTTTCAAGTTGATTCAGCATTTAAAAATAAAAATTGAAACATTTCTTTGAAAGCCCACTGGGGGCTTCATTTTCGTCAGAAAAAAATCTGCCTTTTTTGCTACCTGTCCCTCCATTTTTAAGGTTTCTTACCCCCGCGCAGATACCCTCATAGTGTTGGTTTGGTGCCCGTCCGTCCGTCGTACTTTTTCACGGGGAATGAAAAGAGGGGAAAGGAAGTAGGAAAGTGAAAGGAAGTAGGGGAATTTAGGGAAGGGGAAGTGCCAGAAGGGAAATTAGGGTGGTAAGTGGAAGGTAAATTAAGGGAAGTGAGATATGGGAAGTACGGGATGTTGTAGGCTGGCGGCACCTACTCTAATTTTGTACTTGTATTGTAATTTTAGGATTTGACAAGTTCAATTTAAAAGTTACAGCACTCGGTGCCTTGATTTACACCAATGATGTTATCAGTATTATCAGCACAGGATTCATCCTGCCAGCCGCTGTGTGTAATTTTAAGATGACAGCAATTGATAAGGGGTGAATTGATGTCGCCCCTGTATTAGGTATTTTTACAAAATAGAAACCTTAAAGATATATTTTATTGTTTAAATATTTATGAAATTTAACAACGCATAATATGTATTTACATATGATAAAAAGGAACAGAAGAACTTTAGATCAAAATTAAATATATAGATTCCATCTTTAGTACGATAGTATGGGGATTTTTGGCAGGCTTGAAAGGTCGTAGAGTAACGTTAATGATAACTTTATTTATTCAAGCAATTTCTGAAATGCTAATGTCACTATGTTCCAATTACTGGGGATTCATTCTCTTTAAATTATTCAGCTGTTTTGTGTCAGTAATCACACATGAAAAAGTCAAATTTAAAACACAAATTTTTGAAATTCATGAAGAACTGAAAATTAGTGATTTTATTTTTGAAGTAACTCATTTAAATACAGGCTTCACACGCTTTCCTCTATTTTCCTATTTATCTTTTTTTTAAAGAATTCGATTTTTTCTTATCTACTTTTGGTTGAGAATTTAATTATTGTGCTAAACATTTTTTTAAATTAATTTTTATAACTGAAAATGTTGAAGATTTATCGGTTTTAGCTGAAAATTTAAGAATTTGGTTAAAGATGTATGCTTTTTTATTGCAAATTCCTCTTCTTTGGTGGAAAATTAATCATGTTGATTGTAAATTTATTTACTTGATTAAAATATAAACTACTAATTTAACCTTTTTTTGCAAAACATTAATTTTTTAAAATGAATTTAACTATTCCATTTTTTGTAAATAGAATGAGTTTATTTGTAAATTCAACTATTTGGTTTAAAATTGATTTATGTCGTTGTAAATGCGTCTTTTTGGTAGAAAATTTATCTTTTTGCTTAAAAATTCAACTATTTGAAAGAAATGTCATCTTTTTTGATAAAAAGCGCAACTGTGTTTTAAATTAAAAAATTTTATGGTTCAAATATAAACTATTACATTTCTTGTTGATAATTATTCACGCTTTTCTTTGGTTAAAATACAAAAATTACTTTTTTTAAATTGAAGTTACATGATTTAATTAAAAAGCTATTTCGGTATAAATTTGACTGTTTTGTTCAACAGTCATCTTTTCGGTTTCATAAATTCAACTCATTCTTAAAAATTCGACTTTGTATTTTTTCAAATTCGTCCCTTTCGTTTAAAAGTTCAACTATTTGGATTTAAACGCATCTTTTTAGTACCAAGATATACAGAGATAAATCTTCAGTCTAATAAGCGCCACACAGTGTTAAATTTTTTTTTTTGACAAAATGAAAAATCTCGCGATTGAAAAATGATAGAGATACTAAACAGGGCACTCTCATATTTTTGTGAGCATTGAAGTCAGACATCCTGACTTCAACTCGGCATACACATTTAGCTAGCGTGTTGCATTTTATAGGCGTAAAAACACTCAATTTTCCATTACAAAAAAAAACTTAAAAAAAAGCTCTATGTTCTGGCCGGTATAATTCCTTTTATATTATGTGGTTACAATATTGTACTGAGCCATATATTCTTGTAGACATATTGTTTGAAAATCTGAAAAAATCAGGATATATGCCGTTTTTCTGGACTCATCAATGGTGAAAAGATCGACTTTACTAATGGATTTTTAAATAAAAAATTAGTATGCCAAAATGTTTGCTATTTTTTCCATTGAAAATTTTTCACGCAAGAATTTGCAAAAAATGTACGGAGATTCTTTTGATGTCAAGAAGTACTGTGAATTTTTAGGATTTTTCTGATGATTTCTTAAGCTAAAAATTGCGGAAAACGATATTCGTATAATCAACTATTACTCATCCAGTAGAGCGGCTATCGAGCTGAGTATTTGCAAAAAATAATATTAAACGCAGTTACTTCGAATAGTTTATACGAATTATTTTTCTTTCTGTATTTTTCCGAATCGGAAGACAAAAATAAAAAAAAATTCTAGTACATTAGAAGAGAGAAAATTTAATGAATATGCTAGAGAGATTGATCAGCAACCTGGGTCGGAGCAGTGTTGCGGAGCTAGCATATTACTTAAATAAGTAATACGAT
>JAWWLR010000092.1:22466217-22481354 GCA_035041075.1 Acraspis erinacei | reverse complement strand
AACCAGGCAATTAAATTCTAACGTGTTTTTGATCGCTGAAACCGAATCCGGAATTGCAAAGTTATCTCTTGTTTTCTTCTTTAGTTTAAAATCTTTTGACCTCAAAAAACACTGTTTTTCGTACATTTTATAGACCCAAAAAAGTAGGAGTTTCGACGAACCAGACTTGTCACTTTTCACGTATTTTGAGTCTTTGAACCAGCATTGAAAATCGGAATGCCGCAGTTATTTCTTGTTTTCTTCGGATTCCAAAAAGTATTTTTTTGGTACATTTCACAGCCACGCAAAAAAGCAGGAATTCTGACGGGCCAGACTGGTCAATTCTTACGTATGATGGATCGCTGAATCCGAAGTAGAAATACCGCAGTTAGTCCTTTTGTTACCCCTAAAAGTCTTTTTTCGTACATTTCATATCCCGGCAAAAAAGGAGGAGTTCCGAAGGACCAGACTAGTCAATTCTAGCTTATTTTTGATCACTGAATCTTATTCCAAAGTCAGAAAGCCACAGATGGTTCTTGTTTGCTTTCTAGCCCCTGAAAAATGTATGAGTTTCGACGGATCAGACTAGTCAGTTTTTGAGTATTTTGACTCGCTGACTCTGAATACCAACTCGGAAAGCCACAATTATTTCTTGTTTTCTTCTTAACATAAAAAAATTGTTTCGTATATTTCGCAGCCACACAAAAATTAGGAGTTCTGATGGACCAAACTAGCCAATTCTGACGTATCATGCGGTTCAGTGAATCTGAACACAAAGTCGGACTGTCGCAATTACTTTTGTTTCTTTTCTAACCCCAAAAAACAATTTTTCCGTACATTTCAAAGCCACACAAAAAAGCAGGAGTTTTGACGGATCAGACTGATCAATTCTTGCGTATGTCGGGTCGATGAATCCGAAGTCGTAGTACCGCATTTAGTTCTTGTTTTCTTCCTAACACCAAAAAACTTTTTTTTCGTACATTTCAAATCCCGAAAGAAAAGTAGGAAACTCCTACTCTTTTTGGGGCTGTAAAATGTAAGAAAAAAGTGTTTTTTGTGGTTGCGAAATTTCGAGGGAAGGAAGAAAACAATATCTAACTTTAGAATTACAACGGCGGACTCGATTTCAGTGACCGGATATACTTTAGAATCGACTAGTCTGGTTAGTCGAAACTCCTACTTCTGATTCGAAATCAGGGACCCAAAATACGTAAGAATTGACAAGTCAAATCCTTCGGAACTTCGACTTTTCTCTGTGGGTCAGTGAAATGTATAAAACAAGGGTTTTTTGAGTTTAAGAAGAAAACAAGAGCTAACTTCAGCATGCCGAGACTTCGGCTTCAGCGAGCCGAAATACGTGGACATACTACTTTTTTTGTAGGGCTGTGTAATTCGCGCCAAAAACTCACAAAACCCAAATTTTGATGTATGGATTTTTTTGAACTCTAAAACAAACTTATGTAGGTGTCCGAGTAAAAATTCTTTGACTTGGTTTTTACTTTAATGCCCCCAATCAAGACAGGCTGAAGTCGAAAAGGTCGACTTGAGCATGTTTCAGTTTTTAGACGGAGCCAGACTTCAATTTATGTCTTTCAGACAAGTTTATATGTCTTGAAGACATATATTTATGTCTTCCAGACAAGGCTCGTCTTGAGACAAGTAAACGTCGTCTTAGTCAAGATAAGGCTCGACTCAGGACAAGTAAACGCTGTCTCACCTTCCGTAAAACGAAGCCTTATGTCTCGACTCAGTTTTGAGACGCAGCCAGACATTGATGACTTGAAGAGGAACTCAAGACATGACCAAGTCGAATTCAAGTCGAAGCATTTTTATTCTTGTGATATTTAAAAATCGCAGATTTGAACAAATTTAGGATGGTATCCAATAAAATTCGAAGGAAAAAATTCCAAATGGATTTTTGGACCACCCTAGTTTAAGGGAGAAACCCCCACAGTAAATAATGAGCGATAATCATTAATTTAAAATAAGGAATTTAATTTAATTATTAGTTAGGATACTATATGTGTTAATTGATTAAAATTAGAATTTATTATATCAGGTTTATTTGTACTTTTAATTAACAATTATCTGCTTATGCTCATTATCTGGTCTAGGGTGGTCTCCCCTACACCAGATTAAAGCAGTGGTTAACCCCTCGCGAAAACCACTTCGTGGAATAGTGCCGATTTTATTAATAATTCGAATCTTTCTCTTATTCCGCTTCCCAGTAATTTTTTCCAACTCTCTCCGCAACAAGATAATAAATTAAATCAATCAAATAAAGATTGGTCGGACCTGATTCTATTTAAGAGAGCTCCTCCGATGAAACTGGGGAATCGAGAGCGAAACGTTTCACCAGAAGCTTCTTATTCTCTAGAAATGAGAATAGGAATGTCAATTATCTATTAATAAAATTTTGATAAAATTTATTTCATGCGAAATCTTCGAGATTTGCGTGCTCAAAAATGGTTGCTACCCTCGATACAAACAGTCTTCGGATTTCTTCAAGTCAAAAAATAGGTAAGCAGCTTATGGGACGATTGAAAAATCCCAGCACTGTCAAATTCCCGCAATGAAAAATTTCCAATAGAAAATTGCCGAATTATAAAATATCCTAATTGCAAAATTCGCGAATAATTATATTCCCAAATGTAACTAATAAAATTTTGCTGTAATAATCTCAATAATTTTTTAAAGAAAAAATCTCAATTGCTTAAATTCGGATATTTTATTATTTGGGAATTTTTTTCATCGTGAATTTCAAAGTGTCGGGAATTTTATCTTTCGGGATTTTTCAGTTTTCCGCAAATTTTAAATTTATTTGGTCAAATTAAAAGAAAATCCAATCGTGCAAAAGTAATAAGAATAATAATCTTACATTACAATTTCGATATATTTTGGTTCAATAATTAATTAAATTGCTTGATTAGACTATTTAATGTATTGTCATTTTCGCTTTTAGTTTTAATAGATCAGATTTTGGAAATTAAATATAAGTTTAGAAAGCGATATTTTTTGTGCTAAATAAAGTTTTATTTATCAGGAAGGTGCAATAAAGTGTCTTTGTTCATAGTGAAATATTTCCTTGGGGCTTGTCCAAAAAGTAAACGAGTATCTCAATTTCCAAGGATTTCTTTTAAAATATAGAGTCTGCTTTTTGAAATTAGGCCAATTTTGTGTTCTTCCTGATGTTTTATTAGTTGAGTAGCAAACGTGTTAACAAAATAGAACGGTTTAGTGAAGAAAAATTGTAATTAGATAGGAAAATTCTGTGAAGGGTTTGACGAAAATTGGTTCGCTGCTGAAAATATTGCTATGCGAATTTCATCCATTAACGCCCACTCAAGTTCTGTAAACCAGATCAAGTTCCCTTTTGGTGGTAACTTATTATCTTTCTCAACTATCGCATTTTTTATTAACTATCTAATGTTTTTATTAAGAGTTTCATCTACGAGGTTTGCTATGCTTTCCAACTTTCTGTAGTATCACAATGGTTTTAATGGCCTTTGCTAAAAAAGAAATATAATAATTCTTGAGATTAAAATAAGTAATGAAAAAAATGGTTAATTGCGAGTTATTTAAAAAAAGTCAATTTATAAATTTATTAACCTTTCAAAGTCACGAAATTTCGAATTTCAATAATAAAAATTAATGCTTTTTCATTTATAAATCTTGAAATGTGCATAATGGTGCATTGTAAATTGTCAAAATTTTAAATTCTTCGACTTTCAAGATTTATGATTAAATTTTGACAATTTCGAAGAGTTACAATTAAAAACTTGTGAATTCTAAATATCTACCATTTTTTTATGTTTGATGATTTTGAAGATTATAAGACAAGTTATCAATCCTGCATTTTCCAAATTGAAGAAATTTCAGATATAAATGATAAAAATTACATATTTTTAAATTATGAACTCAAAAATTTGCATAATTTTGCACTGTAAATTTTAAAAACTCTTGAAGTCTTTAAGTTAAAAAAATTTACCATTCAAATTCCCACCATTTTTAAAAATAAAATAGAAAACTCTTTAATTTTAAGGATATAAAAATAAAAATTCTTAAATTTGGATTGTTTTCGAGATTTTCAAGGTTTTTACTAAGAAATTTATGAAATTTTAAGTTTTTTATTTTAAAGAATAAGGGAAAACTCTTTAATTTCAAAAGCATAAAAATAAAAATTCTTAAATTTGGATGATTTTCAATATCAAAAGTTATTTTTTTAAATCCAAACCTTTCAAATTGAAGAAATTATGAATGAAAGTCATCAAAATTACAGGGTTCTAAATCATAAAACTTGAAATTTACATGATGATAAATTGCAAATTGTTAAAAATGAAAAAATGTTAATTCTAAATATTTATAATTCAAAGTTCTATTGATTGCAAATCTTCCAAATTGAAGAAATTTTGAATATAAATCATTAAAATTATACATTTTAAAATGTTTCAAATTTAAGCATTATTCAATTTTGAAGGATTTACAATCAACTTTTTCAAATTTTGAAGACTTACAATTAAAAATTCCTAAAACTTGAAACTATAGAATAAAAAATCATTCATTTTTCAGAACTTTCCGTTTAAAGGTACGTAATTTGGAAATATTTTTTGTAATAATTCAATTTCGAAGATTCACAATTGAAAATTGAGAAATTTTCAAAATTGTAAATTTAAACTTCCTAAATTTTGAATATGTAAAATTGGAGAATCTTTCATTTTAAGGATGCTTAAATAGCAGTTCATAAATTTGGATGATTTTAATGCTGAAAAGGCGAGTTTTCAATTCTAGATCGTCCAAATTGAAGAAATTTTGAATATAAATCATAAAAACTACAGATTTGCAAATTATAAACCTTAAAACTTGCATGATTTTCAATTTTTAATTTAAAAAATTGAACATTCTTTAATTTTAAGTTAAAAAGTTTTAGAGGTATATGTAATTGGGAAATTTTGTTGAAAAAGTTGAATTTGGAATATTTATAATAAAAAATTTTGAATTTTCAAGACTTGCAATTTAAATTCTTAAATTTTGAAAATATATAATAATAAAATAATAATTTTAAAGTTTTTAAATATAATTTCAATAATTTAAAAGTTGCACAATTTTCAATATATAAAAAATTAAAGACATTTCATTTTTGAAGATGTATAAATGAAAATTTTTAAATAGTAAACCTTAAAATTTGAATAATTTTTAATGTTCGATTGTCAAAATTGAACATTCTTTAATTTTCAAGATTTATAATTTAAAGTTCTACAATTTTGAAGATATAAAATAAAAAACTCTTGACTTCTAAAGCTATCTAAACAAAAATTCTTAAATTTTGATGAGTTTGAAGATCAAAAGTCAAGCTTTTAGTTCTAAATTTCCGAAATTTTAGAAATTTCGAATGTAAATCATCAAAATTGCAGAATAAAAATTGTTTTAAGATAAATACTGTTCAATTTTGAAAGCAATACAAATTTCTCCAATTTTGAAGAGTTACAATTAAAAGTTCTTGGATTTAAAAAATCCTCGAATTAAAAATTATTTAATTTTCAAGATATCTATTTTAAAGGTATGTAATTCGGGACTTTTTTTTTAAATAGTTTTAATTTGAAGGTTTCTGAGAATTTTTTAATTTGCAAGGTATATGAATAAAAAATCTTAAAGTTTAATAGTTTTGAAAATCAAAAGTCCACGTTTTCAATTCAGAATCTTCCAAATTGAAGAAATCCTGCTCTAGTATCTTTTTTTATCAACATCTTGGGTTTCAAAAAGTCAAAAAATTTGTTTGAAATTTTTAAATATAATTTCTATAAGTAGATTTTTCAACACTACGTATTCCAAATTGATTAAAAATTATGAAATTTATAAATTAGATTTCTGTTTGGAAGTGTCACGCTTTAAAAAAAGTCACATACCATGAACTGCTTGGTTTTTTGTTAATATATTAAAATTTGATTAAAATTTTTTTTGAACATTCTTTCAGAAATATATTCATTTCACTAAAAAATCTCTTTAAATTTTCCCAGAAACCTTAAAAAAATGTTTATTATCATTAAAAACCTATCAATATCCTTAAAAGTCTACATAATTTTAAATCAAAATATTCAAAAATTTACATTTTATTTTAGATTTTTTGAAATCTTTAAAAATTTTTATTTTTATTTGAAAATGTTTGAAAACTTCTGAACACCTTTCAAATAATTCAATTTTCTCTTTAAACTAATAATAAATCCTGCGAAATGAAAAAAATTGCCTTAGAATATATTGAAGATGATTATTTTTGCAGTTTTGGAAATATTTTTAAATATGCTCTTTTGCATATTAGTTTTGCAAAATAAAAAGTCAGTTTCACCTTTTCTTTTCAAGTTTCATTTTTTAAATTTTTTCATAACTTCTAAATATGTATCCTTTTAACTTATTCCAATTTTTACAGATTTATAACTGTTCAATTGTCATTTGTTTTTCAAAAATAAAAGTCACTAAAATTTTCCCAGAGATCTTAAGAGAACGTTTGTATTATCTGAAAATCTTTCAAAATCCTAAAAAGCTTCAACATTTTATTAAAAAAAAGTTGGAATCCAACTTATTTTAAATTGCATTACATATGTTGTGATCTAAAGTGTGTTGTATTTCAAGTAATTGGATAGATTTGTCTGGTAAAAACTTGTAAAAATCCTAGTCAAAAAATAAATTCACTGTTATAAATAATGCAGATCAGTATAATCATGTGGAGTATTTTAATATTTGTATTTTTAATATAATAATTAATAATTTAGTTTAAAATATGGGGTGAAAACCCCATTTAAAAAACCGCGACGTAACTGAATGTCATCACCGGTCAAAAGGCTAATTGACATCTAATATGATCTGAGTGTGTGAATGACCCGTTGTTGAATATTAAAGTGTGAAGTGCAAAGAGATAAGAAAAGAAATCAAGCTGCATGAAAAAAAGATAAAAATTTTTAATGACAAAATTTTAAAACGGTCAAAAAACATATATTTTAACAAAGGTTCTTGCAGTTGAATTTTACCTTCTGGAGATTCTTACCAATTTTTCAAAAATGGCTGCATTTTAATAAATCATGGCTTTTTTATGTTCTTTACAACTATTATGTTGTTTCCAGTTTAAAAGTTAAATTTTTTTTATCGCGAAAATTGGCATAAAAATGTTTCTCCTGAAAAATAAGCTATTATTCATTAAAATTCAACCATCTTTTAAAATTTTTTGAGAAACGAGAGTAAGAAAATATTCAAATACGAATGTTTTAAATTTTTTCCCGGAAAATAATGTTTTTGCAAATAGCTGATAATGTTATTTAAATTCTTAAAATTATAGAAAGAAAATGTTTAAAGACTTTAAAACTTAAAATTTGAATATTTTTGATAATAAATTTCCAAAATTAAAAACTCGAATCTTAAAGATGCATGAAAGAAAGTTCTTAAATTTGGGTGCTTTCGAAGATCAAATGTTAAAAAGATTTTGTATGCATTTCTAAAAAGTACAGTTTTCTTTTTAACCTTTTTTTTTAAATCTCGCGTTGTTTGGATGAGAATTCGACTTTTCGATTGTTGAATAGCACTTTCGATGTTTAAAATAAGAATGGTGAGTCCTATCAAAAAATTTTAAAGCGACTTTATAGGTCTTTGTAAAGAGTAAATTTATTTTGTAGACTTTTCTAATATCTCAGGTTGTTTGGGTAAAAATGTCAATTTGAGATTTTTTTAATAGCAGGTTCGGTTTTTAAAATGAAACAATTTATTATCTAAACTTTTTTTTGTATGACGGATAGTTCGAAAAGAAAATTTAATTTTTTATTTATTTAAAAAACTTTATCGCGATTAAACACAAAACTCTACGCCTTATCAAAAAAAGTCTGTAGTACATTTTTTCGATGTTTGGAAATGAAAATTTTTTCCTTTCACAAACATGTTTTTCTTATCTGGAAAGTTTTTTTTCTAGAAAATGGAATATTTTTCTTTTTCTTTAATAGCGACATCACGATTAAAACAAAAACTAAGTCTTGTCAAAAAATGGTCTAATATAAATTTGTAGATATTCTTTAAGTGAATAATTTTTTAAAAATTTTCTTTCATTTCTCGCATCTTTTTTTTGGAAAACGGATTTTTTTTTACAAGAGTTATCACAATTTAAAAAATAATATTTAAAATAGTGTTCACTGTCAGAGATACATTTTTTGAAAGGGTGCGAAAAGCCTAATATATATGATTTGGTAAAACAATTGAATATCTTGCATCCCTAATATTATAAATTTAAATACTACAAAACAGTTCAATTTTTGACCAGATTGTTTTATTTTCGTGCCGAAAATACGAATGTGCTACAAAACAGTTGAAATTTCAAACTCAAAATATGAATTCGAACGAAAGAGTTCAAATTTGAACCAAAAAGTTCAATTTTCTTGGAAAATAATTGAGTTTTCAAGCCACAGAAACGAATTTTCTACATAAAAGTTGAATTTTTAACTCAAAAATATGAATTTTCAGCCCCAAAAAGAGGAATTTTCAACAAAATAGTTGAATTTTTTCGGGTAAAATAATGAAATTTCTAACATAAAAAGTTGTCATTTCCATCCAAATATATGAATTTTCTCCGAAAACATTTCAATTTTTAACAAAAAAGGCGAATTTTTGACAAAACAATTACATTTTCAACAAAGAAAAGTGACTTTACAACCAAAAAAGATGATTCTTCAACAAAATAGTTGAATTTTTAACAAAATAGTTCAATTTTCAGTAAAATAGTTGGATTTTTGTGTGTAAAATAGTTCAATTTTCAACCAAACATTTGAATTTTCTCCGCAAACAGCTAAATTTCTAATAAAAAACGAACAGCTTTTAAAAAAATAATTACATTTTCAACCCAGAAAAGTCACTTTTCAACCAAAAAAGATGAATTATCAACAGAAGAATTGAATTATCAAAAAATGGTTGAATTTTTAACCAAATAGTTCTATTTTCATTTAAATAATTTAATTTTTAACATAAAAAGACTAATTTGCAACAAAATAATTACATATTCAACCAAGAAAGGTGACTTTTCAACCAAAAAGATTATTTTGTTAACAAAATAGTTCAATTTTCAATTAAATAGTTGAATTTTCTCCAGAATAGTTGAATGTTTAAAACAAGAAAACGAATTTTCAACCAAATAAGTACATTTTCAACGCCGAAATATGCATTTTTAACAAAAAGGTTAATTTTTAATCAAATAGTTTAATTTTCGTAAAAAAATTTAATTAAGAAAGTAAATTTTCAACCCAAAAAGACTAGTTTTTAGCGAAACTGTTTAATTTTAACGGTTAAATGCTTCTCCCTCTCTAAAAAGTGGGATGGAAAGATTTCAAAAATCTGGCAATGCCTTGAGAGCTTTCAGGTTAGAAATGAATGTCAGTTCGCCTCGTTGCTTTGAATACTGCACTACCTATTTTTCGATAGTGTTATTTTGATTGAAATAAAAAATTTAATTAATTAAACAATATTCACCGGGATTTTCATTTTCTCGTCTTTTTGTGAAAGGTTCTTCTTTCTAATATATTAACTTTCAATTTGCAATTTTTTAGTTTTTTAATATATATTAAAATAAAAGTATCTCAATTTTCGAGACTGTGTTGGTGATTTCCAAGAGGATTTTAATTAGTGTCGTGATGTACTAAGTGAGAAATATTGGATTATAATAAATACATATATACATAGAAATATGATCACTATAATTTTTTAGTCCTAATTAATTTTTGAATAGATCGAATTTTGGATATTATTATTTCCAAAGAAATTAATTAAAAGTGGGGAAATATCATTGATAATTTGTGAGAACCTCATGAAAATGTCAGGATTTTTTTCCATTCAATAAAACTAAATATGGGGATCAGCAAAAAAGTTTTCTTTTTTGGTTACAATTATTGCTTTTTATTCTTATTATAAAACTTAATTTTTATGTCTTTGTCACTTTTTTTATTAATGAATGCAAAATTACTTATTATTAAAATAATCGATTTAACAGCCTTAAATTTTGAGAAAAGGAAAAAAACATAAATGTTGCACATCTTCAGAGTTTTCATATAAATGAAAAATGTTTGATTTTATAAGTAGGGCCAATATAGATATATGTATGATAAACTTACATTTTACGAACTCAAACTGAATTTTATTTATTTATTTTTTATTTATATGAAATTTATTGAATTAATGAACTAAATAAAGATTAATTTAAGTCTAAATTATATAATAAAATTAAAGTTTTATTTAAAAATATTGTAGAATTTAACTTGTTAATTTGAACGGCAAAGTAATACTGAGAACGTGAATGCATTTCCGGCGGAAAAGTAATGCGCTGGACCGTTCAGTTACGCAAATTTTGTCTTCTTTCATGAAAATTATTTTTTTAAACTGAAAATTTAACTATTCCATTTATTATAGTACATTTATCATTTTCAGATGAAAATTTACCTATTTGGTTGAAACTTTATGTATTTTGTTAATTTTTTGTAGGTTCAAATTAATTTTCTTGGTTACAAATTCAACTTCTTGGTTGGAAATTAAAGAAATTGGTTAAAAATTCATCTCCTTCATTGAAAATTGTAATAATTTTCTGAAAATTCACATTTTTTCTGTTGAAAATTAATTTTTTTGAAAATTCATTTTTTCAATTGAAAATTTAACTATTCTATTTTAAGTTGAAAATAAATCTTCTGTAGTAGCAAATTCAAATATTTGTTTGAAAATTCGAATTCTTCAATAGAAAATTACTCCTGGTTAAAAATGTATGTTTTGTCTGGAAATTGAACTATTTTTGTCAAAACTTAAACGATTTTTTTAATTCTTTTTTTTTGTTTTTGTAAATTTAACTATTCTATTTATTGTACGTAATTTATCATTTCCAGTTGAAAAATCAACTACTTGCGATTGCATATTCATATATTTTGTTAAAAATGTGTTTTTTGCGTAATATTGATCTTCTGGGCTCAACATTCCAATGCTCGGTTGAAAGTTGAAGTATTTTGTAAAAATTAATTTTTTTTTAGTTGAAAATTAATTTTTTAAACATTAGAACGCTTTATAATTTTTATTTTATGATTTTAACGAGATAAATGAATTAAATAATTTGCTGTTAATTTATTTTTTGTCTACTATAGTGTAAAACGAATATTTTTTAATATTGATTATTATTTCGAAATTATCAAAAAATTGTTCTCGAGCTCTGCTGTGATTAGAAGCCGGTTCTTTCAGATTTCCGCTCTGATGCCTTTACACGTAATTCAACTTTTAGGGGTTGTGAAGAAATGTATCTCGGCTCTCCTTAGTTTAGTGGTTAAGAGTATCATACCAGCAATCTAATAGACCTGGGTTCGGATCCCAGCGCAGCTAGAGAATAATTTTTTTACATTTCAGAAATAAAAATCCACATTAAAAAATATTGATTTTAGAGCAGTAGACAAAAAAGAATGAACGTCAAATTATTTATTCCATTTATGGTTAACAATTTATCTTCTGTATTTGAAAATGCTACTATTTGTAAACTTCGTACTGTTTGATAGAAAATCAATCTTGGCTAAACATTCATGTTTTTGTTTGAAGATTCAACTATTTGGTTGAAAAATTTAAATATTTTTTTGGAAATTCATGCATTTGGTAAAAATTTAATCTTCTTGCTTGAAAATTCATCGTTTGGTTGTAAACTGAACTATTTTGATGACAAATAGTAGGATTTATAGCCTATTGTGGAATTGGTAATTGGTAATATTGTAAAAGTTTCGAAATATTTTTTAAAAAATTATGAAATTGTAAAGAATTAATGCAAAACTGAAAAAAATTATTTTTCAACTACTTTGGTGCACGTTCATTTAATAGTTGCAGAAGTACATATGTATTCAGACAAAAAATTCGCATAGAACTCGAAGGTCATGCCATTTAAAGAAATGACCCATATACTGCTCTCCATCTATGGTCTCTATTTTCTTATATGTAATCAAAATAATACATTTTTTGTATATACATATATACATATTCATACAAAAACATATACATTTGTATATATTTATGTATATATAAATATATATAAGTTCGAGTTTTGACATTGCAAAATTCTTTGTATATCATTGAGTCACTTATAATCGCGTAGTGTACGTGCCGCACGTGTCACACACTTGCAGAGCTCGTAACTCGATACTAATTTTGTTCAGTCTCGGAATCGCTCAATTATCCGTGAAACATGTAATTTCAGATTAGCGTACACGCTGTCGATTCAAATTTAATGAATATTCTGAAATATTCTTCGCCTAGAAAATTTAAATCATATTCACACAAATATTTTCTGCTTATAATTAAGGAAAATTCGTTCTCTGTCTTCTTTGAAAATCTAAAAATAGAAGACATTTTCATGAAACTGTCTCTGTAAACTGATTAACTGTAGTTTTAATAATTTTAAATTCTGCAGCTAAATTTTTAAGAAAAAATGGAATAGCTAAATTTTCAGATAAAAAAATTCAGTTTGAACTTAAGAAAAACACGAATTTTCAACAAAATATTCAATTTTCCACCGAACAGACAAATTTATAATAAACCATGTTAGTTCTTAAATGAAAATGGATAAATTACAATAATAAATAGAATAGCTACATCGAAAGTTAATAAGAATTATTTATCACCCAGAAAAAAGAGGAATTTTCAAGCAAATAGAATTCTTTTTTGCCAAAATATATGAAATTTCAACCCAATCGTTGAATTTTAACCAAAAACATGAATTTTGTAACCAAGAAGTTTAATTTTCTATTAAAAAATACGTATTTTTAACCAAATAGTTGAATTTTCGACTAAAAAAATTAATTTTCAACTAAAATTTGAATATATAAAATTGTATAGTTCAATTGTCTATTAAAATAGTTGAATTTTCAACCCAAAAAGAGGAATAGTTAATGAAATAGTTAAACTTTCAGTTAAGAAAATTATTCATCATTTGAAACAAAACGAATTTAAAAATACAAAAATTTTAAACCAAAAAAGAGATGAAGTTTCAGCAAAATATTTCAATTTTGAGCCAAAGAGATCAATTTTAAACAAAAAATATGAATTTTTAACTAAGAAGATTAATTTTGTTTTGAAAAATACGAAGTTTTAAACCCATAGTTGTAGCTTCACTCACTCACCAATTTTTTGCATAATATTATTAAGAAGGATTCGCTCTCTGTCTTCTTTTAAAATCTAAAAAAAAATCTTTTCATCACAATTTCCCTCAAAGTTATTCAACAGTAGTTATAATTTTTTGTATTGCACCTTAATTAATAATTAATTAATTAAATTTAACCTATTAACCAAAAATGGAATAGATAAGTTTTCAATTAAAAAATTAATTTATATATTTATCTCTTTCAAAAAATTGTATTTTATTCACCTCCACTCAAAAAATGAATGTTTTGCAAAAAATCAACATCGAAACAAGTGGTTGAATTGCCAACCAAGATGAGCGGGCAGATTTTTTCAAATACATGAATTTTCAACCAAATAGTTGAATTTCAAAGAAATGGTTAAATTTCAAACAGAATAGTTACATTTCCAACCTAATAATAGAAGGTTTGAACTATGAAAATATAATTCTAGACTTTTAAGTTCTATAAAATAAAATTTTAACAACAAACTTAATTGCCAACCAAGAAAGATGACTTTTTAACCAAAAAGACGATTTTTAAATCCAAAAGACAAATTCTTGTACAAAATAGTTGAACTTTCAATCAGATTGTTGAATTTTGTACCAAAGTAATTTAATTTGAAACGTAAGAAGAACGTAAGAAAAGCTTTTAGATTTTTCACGTATCTCGTTTCTTTTGGCGTAATTTTGAAATTTTCGATTTTCTGCATATTACTTACGATTGATAAAATCAAAATTACGAACCCTATTGGAAAATGGTTAAAAGAAATTTTGTAGGATTTTTTAAAAGCTATAATTTTCTCTTTGAGACTTTTTTCGTAGTTTGTGTCGTTTGGCCATTCTGATACTTTCTCAATCATAAATGATGAGAATTTAATAAATGATTACAAATTTGTTTACCTTTTTTGGTGAATAACCTTTTCTATCAATTTGTTTTCGTACATTTTGTCATTTTTCCACAAATTTTTCATTTTTATTTTTGATGCCATTTTTACGATTAAAATCAAAACTACATATTATATCAAAAAGTGATTCATAACAAATTTTTAGCTCTTTTTCAGACAAACAATTTATGTTAAATCATTTTTTTTTGTAACTTCTGTCGTTTTTTCCATAAATTTTTTATATTTTTTAATTTTCAATGTTGTTTTTCACGAATAAAACAAAAAGTACGTGGCCTATCAAGAAGTGATTAATAACGAATTTGCAGGCCTTTTTTGGTATCACAATTTTGTTAATTCATCTTTTTTCGTATCCTGCTTAATTTTACCAAAACATTGAATTTTTGATTTTTCATTATTTTTTGTGCAATAAAAATTTGAATTTTCGATTTTTCAAGAAAATGCAAAAAGTCGTTATGATACTCTTGAAGGGCGTTTTTTGGCTTAAAATTTTGATTTACGATTGATTTAAAAAATGTTGAAAATGTTATAACTCTGAAAATATTCATTTGATCGAAAAAAGTCGTTAGGATAAATTGTTCATTTTTTTTAATACTATAAATATCCGTCCATAGAATTTTCAAATTCAGAAAAAAGTGGTCTAAAAATTTTTTAAATGCGCTCACTTTTTAAATTTTCATCCAAAATGGCTGTTTAACCAACTCGTCCTTTTTTTTAGAATCTAAAAAAAGTGTGCCAAAGATCGATTTTATTCGTTCATTTTTTCGAGAGTTATCGTGTTTACGGGCAGACGGCAGACGGCCGGACGGACGGACATACAGATGCCATGTATCCCAGGCATTACGTCGGAAAAAAGTGTAAAATTCCACAATAATGCGATTCTAAAGTTTTTTTGTTGTGAAAACGCTTTATTTAGAGGTCCTATATAACATTTTTTAATAAACATTTCCAAAAATCACGTTTGCGTGGATGGATGATTCCCATTGCATTTTAGAGCAAATGTCCAAAAGATGAAATTTTTAATAATATTAGTTTATAACAATATCTTGTCTTAACAAATTTTGAGTACTTTCTTAGTACTTTTGTGGCAAAAAAGTGATTGCAAT